>PVLC010039954.1:0-14058 GCA_004027655.1 Graphiurus murinus
TCCTTCCTTCCTTCCTTCCTATCACAAGAGAGATACTGCTGGGTTCTGAGCTCCAACAAGAACTTAGAAAAGCTCCTGAGACCTGAATTCTGCTTGTGTTGAAATCTACACATCTAAAGAAGGGTATGACCTTTGTAAGCATCCTCACACCTATTATTATTATTATTATTATTATTATTATTATTATTATCATTGATACCATGGATTGAAACTAGGGGTGTTCTACCTCTGAGCTACATCCCCAGCCCTTTTATGTTTTACTTTTGAAAAGGTCTCACAGCTGAGTGTGGTAGTGCATGCTTGTAATTCTAGTACTTGGGAGGCTGAGACAGGAGGATTGCAGGTTCAAGAATAGCTTCAGCAGCCGGGCATGGTGGCGCACGCTTGTAATCCCAGCATTCGGGAGGCTGAGACCGGAGGATCCGGGTTCGTGGCCAGCCTCAGCTACCTAGTGAGGTCCTCCGCAACTTAGTGAGACTCGGTTTCAAAATAAAGAATAAAAAATAGGGCTGGGGGTGTAGCTCGGAGGTAGAATGCCACTGAGTTTAATCCCCAGTACCCCCCCCCCCAAAAAAAAAGAATAGCTTCAGCAATTCAGTGAGGCTCTTAGCAACCTAGTGAGACCCTGTATCCAAATAAGAAATAAAATCAGCTTGGGGATGTAGCTCAGAGGTAGAATGTCTCTGGGTTCAATTCCTAGCACCACACACACACACATATACAACACACACACACACACACAAACACACACACACACACACACACACTCGCGCTTGCATGTACGATCTCACCCAGAGGATCACAGGTTTGAGGACAGCCTCAAACAGTGAGACCTGAAACCAGGCATGGTGGCGCATACTTGTAATCCTAGTACTTGGAAGACTGAGATTGGAGGATTTGCGTTCGAGGTCAGCCTCAGCTACTTAGTGAGTCTCTCTGCAACTTTGTGAGACCCTGTTTCAAAATAAAGAATAAAAAATAGAACTGAGGGTGTAGCTTGGAGGCAGAATGACTCTGGGTTCCATCCCCAGTACTGCAAAAAAGAAGAAGAAGAAAAAAAAAGAAACAGTGAGACCTTCAAAATAAAAAATGAAGTAGAGCTGGGGATGTAGCCCTGTGATAAAGCGCCTCTGGGTTCAATTCCCGGTACTGAAAAAAAAAAAAAAAAAAAAGGAAAAAGGGTCTCACTAATTTGCTCAAGGTCTTGCTAAGTTGCTGAGGCTGGCCTTGAACTTGAGATCCTCTTGTCTCAGCTTCCCAAGTACTGAGATTACAAGTATACTCCATTACACTCAACTCCCATACCTACTTTGATGTCTCAAACGTGAGTTAACTTTATCTCATTTTCTTAAGAATCCTGTTGAGAGTAATTTGAGTTTTTTCTTTCATTACTAGGAATTGAACCCAGGGATTGAATCACTGAGCTACCTCCTCAGCCCTTTTTATTTATTCATTTTTAAATTTTGAGACAAGGTCTCGCTAAATTGCAGAGCTTGGCCTTGAACTTGGGATCCTCCTGCCTTAGCTTCCAGAGTAGCTGAGATTCCACACATTGCCACCACACCTGGCTCGCATGGTGCCTGGCTGGAGAGTAACTAGTATTTGTTTATATATATATGTTTTTGAAATATAGCAAATCAATATTCTTTTCTTTTTTTTTAAATTGGTGCATCTTGGTTGTGTACAAGCTGGTAAAGGAATACATGCACACATCTCCAATTCCCGCCCCACTCCCTCGCCCTCCCTCCTTCTCATGTTCAGTTTACTGATTGACTTTGATATGTTTATGAATGTACATCATGTGCATTAGGGTGTCCCTCCCCCATCACCGTCAGTTAAGACACCTTCTTTGCTCATCTAAGGTTTCTCCTTCTTCGTCTAGAGTCCCTCTTATGTTCCACTTTCTCCCTGCCTTCTGCATATTAGGGAGAGCATATGATTTTTTTTTTTTTTTTTACTTTTTGTGACTGACTAATCTCACTTAACAATGTTTTTCAGTTCTATCCATTTCCTTGCAAATGACATGATTTTGTTTTTCTTTATGGCTGAGTATAATTCCATTGTGTACATATCCCATAGTTTTGTAATCCATTCATCTGTTGATGGACATCTTGGCTGGTTCCATAGTTTGGCTATTGTGAATTGTGCAGCTATAAACATAGATACACATGTGTCGGTCTGATAGTTTGGTTTCCATTCTTTTGGGTAGATACCCAGAAGTGGTATTGCTGGATCATATGGTAGGTTCGTTCCCATTCATCTGAGGATCCTCCATACTGTTTTCCAAAGTGGTTGCACTAATCTGTAATCCTACCAACAATGTATTAGGGTTCCCACTTCTCCACAACCTCCCCAGCATTCGTTGTTGTGTTTTAGATGATTGCCATTCTGATTGGGGTTAGGTGAAATCTGAGGGTAGTTTTGATTTGCATTTCTTTGATTCTGATAATGGTTATTTTTATCAATTCCTATACTTCTACAGGTACCATGTTTTATTAATAAAAGAGAGATAATGATGCTTATTTCACAGGACTATTGTATAGGCTAAAGGTAATATATTAAAGGACTTTGGGGCTGAGGAGATAGCTCAGTGGTAGAGTGCTTGTCTAGCATGCACGAGGCCCTGGGTTTGATTCCCAGCACTACCAAAAAGTGAGAAAAAAAAGAATTGGCTGGGCGTGGTGGCGCATGCTTGTAATCTCAGTACTTGGGAGGCTGAGACAAGAGGATTGTAGGTTCAAAGCTAGCCTCAGCAACGTAGTGAGGCTCTCTGAAACCAAGTGAGACCCTATTTCCAAATAAAGAAATAAAACTGGGCTGGGACATATCTTGGAGGTAGAATGCCTCTAGGTTCAATCCTCAGTACTAACTAACTAACTAACTAAATAAATAAATAAATAAAGGACTTTGTATAAGGTAAGCATTCAACAAAACATAGCTATTGTTGATTATAACACTAGAAACTATAACATTTGTCTGAATTTTTAACAAAACCTATGCTTTTCATAATTTCCCTTTGAGGCACTACTTTCTTTCTGTGGACAAGGAAAGGAGGCTCAGAGAACTTAAATAACATGCTAAAAGATATGCAACTAGAAAATGGGAAAACCAGCCGGGCGTGGTGGCGCACGCTTGTAATCCCAGCATTCGGGAGGCTGAGACCGGAGGATCCGGGTTCGCGGCCAGCCTCAGCTACCTAGTGAGGCACTCCGCAACTTAGTGAGACTCGGTTTCAAAATAAAGAATAAAAAATGGGGCTGGAGGTGTAGCTCGGAGGTAGAATGCCCCTGAGTTCAATATCCAGTACCACCAAAAAAAAAACCAAAAAAAAAAGAAAATGGGAAAACCAGGTTTCAGTCCTGATTCTTTTGGCCCTGGGTATAGACCACCTTCTGTCACTTACTGCCTGTTTCCTTCTGATGAAAACTTTGCAGTTTCTTGGGGCAAAAAAACACAGGTTTCACTTGGTTCCCTTTAAAGCACCAATTGCCCTCTGCTGCGTGGCATAATTATTTGTGCATATGTATGCAAAGAAAAAAAAAAAAAAAGAAAGAACTTTTTGCACCTGTCTTTGTTTCCAGAAAGCTCAAGGTGGTTCATTGCTCAAGTTAATCTGTTCTTGCCTTCGGTGAGTCATGCAGAGGGATCAACAAGTTCACACGCTGATGTAAATAAAGAAAGGGAGGGGACAGGCATTTTATAATTTATCAAGAAGACAAGCTCTGACATATCCAAAAATTTGTATGCAAACAAAATGCTCCGTTTAAATAAATCAATTAGCAAAATGTACATGTTGCAATCATTTCCAAGAAGTGCTCTGCAAAAAATTAAAGGGGTCGAATGTACTTTTGCTCCTCGATACCAAGATTTGAAAGTGTTCATCTGCTCAGTTCAGTCATCCTGTAGGTTCCATGTCTGGTAGCATCTGGCCCACCAAGCAGCTCTGCACTTTAATAAAGGCTTTAAGTGTGCGGTGCACGTGGTACACACCTGTAATCCTAGCTACTTGGGAGACTGAAGCAGGAAGTTTTCAAGTTCGAAGCCAGGCTTGGCAACTTAAGGAGATCTGTGTGTGTGTGTGTGTGTGTGTGTGTGTGTGGTGCTGGGGATTGAACCTAGGAGCATTCTATCTTCAAGCTACATCCCCAGTCCTATTTTATTTTTTATTTTGAAATAGGGTCTCACAAAGTTGCTAAGGGTTTCACAAAGTTGCTGACGCTAGCCTAAAACCTTTGATCCTTCTATCTCAGCTTTCCAAGTACTGGGATTGCAATAAATAAAAAATAATAAAAATAACAAAACAAAAAGGGCTAGGAATGTAGCTCAGCAGTAGAGTGCTTGCCTAGAATGCACAAGACCCTGGATTCAATTCCCAGGACCTTAAAAGATTAAAAACATTTAATTATGTAAGTGATAAATGAGTCTGCATGGATAATGAGAGAATTGCTTCTGGTCCATTTCATGTTATAAAGACTTGTCACCTTTGAAAGACAAATCAGGCTCAGGATTCACTTAGTGACCCTTGGAGAAGAGATACTAATGAGATAGACTTAAAACAGCCAACCATTCAGTGCAGAGTGTGGCAAAATTTACACTGCTGACTGTCCTAGAGGTGTGTTTTCAAAACTAACCAGCCTCAGGACAGGAATGTATTAGGGACTGAACTAGGGACTTGGGGCAGTCTCAGAGATGCATTTGCACCAAGGCAGGGAGCAGTGGTGGTATAGGTCTTGTGCTTGGAACTCGGGTGTCTTCGTTTTCTTCTTCTGATTTTGCGATAGCTCTCTGGCTGGTGTGTTGAGCAGGTCTATTAACTGGCATGTGTTGCAGTGCGTTCATGTAGAATGGTACTTCTCAACTGGAAGCGACTTCATAGTATTTCTCAATGGGGGACTATTTTTGCCCTTTACCAAGATGCTTGGCAATATCTGGTGACTTTTTTGTCAAGATGGAGGGATAGGGGAGGTGGCCTTATGTGTACCTAGTGGGTAGAAGTCAGGGAGGCTGCTAAACATCCTATATTGTGCAGGACGGGACCGTCCACAACGACCAATTATCCAGTTCAAAATGTCAATAGTACAGAGGTTGAGAAACTCTGATTTAAAGAGACAATGGTCATATCCCGAACCTACCCCCTCCAATGGAATGTTAGATAATGTTACTTTTGCAGAATACACTGAGATCTTTGGATAAAAGTTGCTGTGTAAGTTTTGTAAAAGAACTCCAAATCATGTTGCTACAAGTCCTCAGGCCTCTATGAAGTTTGCTAACAGGTGTGACTCAGCTCCTTTTCGCATTTTAAAGGGTTATCTTTGCTCTCCTTGGGATTTATCTTTTTTCTAAAGCTTATTTTTTTTCCTAAAGCTGTTTGAATATTGAAAGTTTGGTCCCATACCACCTAGTTATCAAAGTCATTTCCAGAATATTATTAAGAGTCTTAAAGAGAACTTTTCAAACTGGTCTTGGTTCTCGACTAAAGGCACTGATTTCCCGGAGATCAAGGAACCAGCTAAACTTGAACAGGAATTCCACTGATGGCTCTCACACACATGTGAAAGATAGCTAGGTTGGCATGTTTCACTGGCTCTTCGCTTCCAGAAAATTCTGTTCAGTAGCCCCTTGTGAGCATATGAAGAAAGGGGAAAAAAGCAATTTCCAAGGTTGACACTCTCAAGAATTGTATTTATTTTTTCTGGAACCATCTGGGAAAGAAAAAGAGAAAGAAAGAAAGAAAGAAAGAAAGAAAAAGAAAGAAAGAAAGAAAGAAAGAGAAAGAAGGAAGGAAAGAAGAAAGGAAGGACGGAAGAAAGAAGGAACGAAAGAAAGAAAGGAAATCTCTCACAGACCATACAGCTTTAGATGAAGCCTGCTTCTGATTTAAGTCCCCTTCCAGCTAGCCCGTCAAAATTCAACTGCATTGTATCAGGTTGGTCTCAAACGCAGATTGGCTCAAGATGTATTTTAGGAATTCCTGTGATTTTGGCAGATACTAGAAAATATTAAATGTGTTGAAAATCTGGGAAGCCAATAAAACGGAGAAAGAGTTTATTTTCATGGAAAGTGAGTTGTGTACTTAGGTTTCCGGGAATATTTTCCCTATGTAAAGATAATTTGAACTAAGGCTGGAGACTGGAAAAGAAAAATTAAACCCACTGAAGATCAGGCAAAGAAATAGAATTTCTTACCTACAAAAATTTATTTTGGCAGAGAGACCTCTACCTCATGATCCACAGAAGAGTATTCTGCCAGCCCCATTAATACTGTTTTGCATTAGTTCACTGAATTCCTTTAGGGGATGGTTAAAGACGTAAAAACATGGCAAGCTGGAGGGCACCACTGGAAAGTTCTGGAAGGATATCCAGGAGGCTACAGAAACAGGCGGCCACAGTTGTTGTGGACTGAAGCTCTGTTCTCAAGCGTTATTTTGATGTCTCTGCAATAGACGTTTCTCTAGTGTTTTCTTCCACTCTTTGAAGGGGATTATGGGAATACAACTGGCTCATGGTGATGACATTGGTATTATGAGTAATGCTTGGGGGCCAGACCTGGGAGGCTGAGAACTGACTCTTGGATTCCCAGAACATTTTACATAATGATGGTGAGATGCCAGGTCAGCAGAGTGACTGTCAGAGGAAACGTGGGCAGCAGAAACCCATTGGAAGTAGACGTCAGGAACTAGATATTTAAACAGCATTTTGCAATCAAGCTTGTTTCTTTTGTGTGCAATGCGGCATGGTGGGGTTTACTGTCATTTTCTTATTCTTTGTTCATAGAATCAGATAGATTGAAAAGCGTTCTTTTGCTGCTACTTAAGTGTGTTCTCTCTCTTGGTTTCTCATGGCTGCTATAAATAGTCGAGGTAAGAATCCATGACCTACCAAGAAACTAGCAGTCACATGTACGTTCTTAGATTTTTCTCTTCCATGTTGGTTAAATAGAGGAATGGAATGAAGTTAAAGAACAGAACAGGATCTGATGGCTGGGACAGAGAATGTGGAGGTAGGAATAAAATTCCTCATACAGGCTAGAGGTGCAAGCAGGTAGGTTGAACTGTTTTACTTTGTGTGTGTGTGTGTGTGTGTGTGTGGTATTGGGGACTGAATCCAGAGGCATTCTACCTCTGAGCTATACTCCCAGCCCTATTTCATTGTTTATTGTGAAACAGGGTCTTGTTAAGTTGCCGAGCCTGTCCTTGAGCTTGTGATCCTCCTGTATCGGCCTCCCAGGTACCGGGATTATAGGCCTGAGCCACCATGGCTGACGTGAAGTTTAGCTTTTGTAGAAGAATAAAGAGATGTTCAGGAGGACTGATTATATCTATAGTGTATGTGAGGTAAGTCTGTTAAAGGTGGGATTTTTTTTTTTTTATACTGGGGATGGAACCCAGGGGTACTCCTCTGAGCTACACCCCCAGACAAATTGTATTTGGAAACAGGGTCGCCCTAAGTTTCTGAGAGCCTCACTGGGTCGCTGAGGCCAGCTTTGAACCTACAACCTCCTGTTTCAGCCTCCCAAATACTGGGATTACAGGCATGCACCACCGCATCTGGCTGGGATTATTTTTTTAATGATATTTTTAAAAATTGGCTGGTGTGGTGGCGCACATTTGTAATCCCAGTCCTTGGGAGGCTGAGACAGGAGATTGTAGGTTCAAAGCCAGCCTCAGCAACTCAGTGAGGACCTCTACAACTTAGTGAGACCCTGTTTCAAAATAAAGAATAAAAAATTGGGCTGGGAGCAGAACTCAGAGATAGAATGCCCCTGGGTTCAATCCTCAGTACCACAAAAGAAGAAGAAGGAGGAGGAGGAGGAGGTGGAGGAGAAGAAGAGGAGACATAGACAAGAGTGGTAGCACAAGTTTGTAATCCCAGTACTTATGAGGCTGAGACAGGAAGATTGCAGGTTCAAGGACAGCCTTAGCAAGTAGTAAGATGCTCATCAAGTTAGCAAGATCCTGTTTCAAAACAAAAAATAAAAAGGGCTGGGGGGAGTAGCTCAGAGGTCGAATTCCCCTGGGTTCAATCCCCAGTAACACACACACACACACACACACACACACACACACACACACACCCCTAAGTGACTAGAACTCTATTCTCCTTGACAAATGGTAACAAGATCATAACAACTGTTTTATTAACTATAGGTATACGTTTCAGTGTCACCCACATTTGCAGTGGGAACACGCCATTATTCCTTTGATGGTCACATACAATCACATGTTCTCAGGTCTGTCACTAGTTTTATCCCACGAGGATTCTTTCATCCAAATGTATTTCCTACAAATCTGGACATAAAATGAACCCTGGTCTATCTGTCCTTTCCCACATGAACAGATCAATTAACACTCAAAACATGTTTTTCCTGAACCTCTGACATTGCTCCAGGGAGAAGCTTGTCAGCTTCAAATTGCGATTTCTACCTGGGAGTTGCTGTGCTCCTGACTGGCTCTTCTCCTCAGGGCTGGCAGGACAAGAAAGAATCTTTGGTTTCATTTCAGTGCCTTCTCAAGAATAGTGTCCATGTGGCTTTGACTAGCTAATGCAGATGCACACCCAGGAAAAAGAAAACCCAAAAAACTTGAGTCTGAATGAGTCTTCTTCATGCCTAACTCTTCAAACAAGCGTTTCTCCAACCCCGTAATTTGTGAATGTAGCCTGCCAAGAGAGTGTCCAGCCTCAAAGTCTGTTCTCACTTGAACCCGGACACTTAATTAGACTTTCCATTTTAAAGAAATACCTCTGTTTTGCCACCACTTATTCTGACTACAAAAGTCATTGTGTGTGTGTGGGGGGGGGGGCTGGGGATTGAACCCAGGGTCTTTCTACCTCAGGGCTATACCCCAACCTTTTTTATTTTTATTTTTTGTTTTAAAACAGGGTCTCAGCTGGGCATGGTGGCGCACACTTGTAATCCCAGTATTTGGGAGGCTGAGACAGGAGGATCACAGGTTCGTGGCCAGCCTCAGCTACTTGGTGAGGCCCTCTGCAACTTAGTGAGACCCTGTTTCAAGTTAAAGAATAAAAAATAGGGCTGGAGGTGTAGCTCGGAGGTAGGATACCCCTGGGTTCAATCCCCAGTACTATAAAAACAAACACCCCCCCCCCCAAGAAAAAAACAGGGTCTCAATAGGTTACTAAGGGCCTCACTAAATTGCTAAGGCTGGAGCTGGGCATGGTGGCACATGCTTGTAATCCCAGTACTTGGGAGGCTGAGACCAGAGGATGTTCGCAGCCAGCCTCAGCTACTTAGTGAAGCTCTCTGGAACTTAGTGAAACCCTATTTCAAAAATAAAGAATAAATATAGGACTGGGGGACTGGGGGTATAGCTCGGAGGTAAAATGCCCCTGGATTCTATCCCAGTACTGAAAAAAAAATTGGAAATAGGGTCTTGCTAAGTTGCTGAGAGCCTGGCTAAATTGCTGAGGCTAGCTGAGATCTTCCTGTCTCAGCCTCCTAAATACTGGAATTACAGGCATGCACCACATGCCCAGGAGATAAGTCAGCTTATGATGGAATACTTTAAAAATCAAAGTTAAAGCAAGACAATCTATAGTGAACAAAATTTTAAATAAAGACAGGACCAGTAACAGTGCTGGTAAGGCCATACTGGATGCAAGAGAAAAGGAAAAATCATCAATACTGATCCAAAATATCTTATTTAGACTCCTTTATAACTATTTCTCCCTTGGAGGCTGCATCTAAAATTATTGTTCCAAGTAAACAATAAAATAGGGCTGGGAGTGTAGCTTGGGGTAGAACACCCTGGTTTATATCCCCAGAAGCACCACCACCACCACAATAAAACATTGACTTAAATGGGGGTGTGGTGGCGCATGCTAGTAATCCCAGTACTTGGGAGGCTGAGATAAGAGGATCGCAGAGGTAGTGAGATTCTACCTCTGAGCTATACCCCTCTCATCAACCTAGTGAGACCCTGTTTCCAAATAAGAAATAAAATCGGGCTGGGGATATAGCTTGAAGGTAGAATGCCTCTGAATTCAATCCCCAGTATCACAAAAAAAAGAAAACAAAACAAAACAAAAAACATTGACTTAGAAACCAAGTTAGTTCTGACCTACTCTTTCTTTCTTTCTTTCTTTCTTTCTTTCTTTCTTTCTTTCTTTCTTTCTTTCTTTCTTTCTTTCTTTCTTTCTCCTTCCCACCCTCCCCCCCTTTCCTTTTTGGTAGGGTATATTGAAGCCAGGGGCATTCTACATCTGAACTACACCCCTAGCCCTATTTTTAATTTTTATTTATTTTTTGGTACTGGGGAGTGAACCCAGGGGCATTCTACCTCTGAGCTACACTCCCAGCCCTTTTTTTTTTTTTTTTTTTTTGTGGCACTGGGAATTGAACTCAGGGGCATTCTACCTCCGAGCTATACCCCCCCACCCCTATTTTCTATTCTTTATTTTGAAACAGAGTCTCATTAAGTTGTGGAGTGCCTCACTAGGTAGCTGAGGCTGGCCACGAACCCAGATCCTCCTGTCTCAGCCTCCCAAATGCTGGGATTACAAGCGTGCGCCACCACACCTGGCTCCAGCCCTATTTTTTGTTCTTTATTTTGAAATAGGATCTTACTAAGTTGCGGAGGGCCTCATAAGTAGCTGAGGCTGGCTGCGAACCTGGGATCCTCCTGCCTCAGCCTCCCAAGTACTGGGATTACAAGCGTGCACCACCATGCCTGGCTCCCGCCTCCTCTTTCTTTCTACTTTCTCTTCTTTGACTGTTCTGTGCTCTCCTCTTCTGTTATCTCTCTGTCACATATCTTCCTGCTACCTTTTGTGTGTGTGTGTGTGTGTGTGTGTCTGTGTGTGTGTGTGTGTAGTAGCTTGGACCCACTGAGAACTCCTCAGATTTTGCAAGGGAAGCAATCCAAGGGCTCCTTTATTTACAATAACCGAGTGGTTTTCTGTTCCTTCGAGGGTGGTTTGTGTCCTCTCGGGCCAACGCCCACATGCTGGCTTGTGGGGAATAAAACAAGGAGAGCACGGCTAGACAGTAGGAACAGGGTTTTTTTGTTTGTTTGTTTTGTTTTTGGTACTGGGGATTGAACCCGGGGCATCCTACCTCCGAGCCCCTGGGGGTGTAGAGGCACCCTACACTCCCATCCCTACTTTTATTCTTTATTTTGAAACAGAGTCTCACTAAGTTGCCAAGGGCCTCACTAAGTAGCTGAGGCTGGCTGTGAACTCATAATTCTCCTGTCTCAACCTCCCAAGTACAGGGATTACAAGCGTGCGCCACCACACTCGACTTGGAACAGGTTTTTATTTTAGTATAAAACCTGGAAGGAGGCAACTGACCGGGAGGGAGAGCCCATGGGAGTCAGAAGCCCCGTCCTTACAGGCTTAGGGGCTTTTTATGGGGCATTAGGAGGGAGGGGGACTGAGGCAGTCGTGCGTTTCTCTGATTTCTCTGTTTGGTTGGCTTGACAGCTGGCCAGAGCAGGTGAATTTATGGGGCTGGAGGCAGGGAGATGGTTAGGGCATCTCCCCGCCACTCCTGGAACTCTTCGTTCTCAGTCAGATCTCACAGCGCCCACAGTGGCTCTTGAACAATTCTCACGATTCCCTTAGCTGTGAAAGTCTCTGTTCTGGGGAATCTGGGGAAACACAGCCCTAGGCGAAAGCTGATGAACCACAGGAAGGCCCCGGGATTTCCCTTCCATCTCTCTCTCAGTGGCAATCTTAAGAGTAAGTGCTGGGGGCCGGTGAGCCACTCCTCTGTCTCCTGTTGCTTCCCTGCACTTTCTCTGGACAGGAGGGTTTGAAGACCCAGTGTTTGAAGGAAGCAACCAGGGATCTGCAGGGCTGTTAATGCGGCCGCATCTGGCATTTACAGTCTGAACAATAAGCTCCCTTCCTCCTCCTTAATCTTTATCCCAGATGGGAGCATGGCTGAGTACCAAGAAAGTTTTCAGTTTTTCTTCCCAGGGAAAGCTAAGCCAGAAGCGCAGATGGCTACACAGAAGTGACCATGGGAAGAGAAGTTGAGCTTTCATCTCGTCTGCACAGTATCTGGAGAACCACGAGGATGTAACCTCTGTCCTGCAAGTTTTGAAGGCAAGCAATTATATTAATGTTGATCAAGTCCAACTCGGCGATGCCACAGCAGATAACGGGCGAGGCAGAATCGTGGTGTGGGAGAATTTTTACTCTTTTAAATCAGGGTTTAAAAATGTGTTTGGCTTTCCTGTTGACAGTATATAACTTATAGTTCCTCTAGTGCAGAAGCGAAGCGCTCAGGCAGTTAAGTAAACATAGCCCGTGTTTATCCACATACTGTCCAAACACACACCAAGTGTTTTTGTGGTTGGTTTGAAGTTTTGATTTCGGTGTTCTGTATTTATTTTTCTTTGAAGAAACAATGTGAATATCCTGTGCTGGGGTGGGGTGGGAGTTGGGGGAGGTGGCTCTTTCCAGATGAGAGACTGAAGTGAGTTCTTCCAGGTTTGCAAATCTTCCTGCATTAAATAGAACTAGAGATGAACTTGAGCAAGACAGAAAAAAGAAAAAAAAAAAAAGAAAGAAAGAAGGAGAGAGAGAGAGCTGGGAGTGGTGGCGCACGCTTGTAATCCCAGCATTTGGGAGGCTGAGACCGGAGGATCCGGGTTGAAGACCAGCCTCAGCTACTTAGTGAGGCACTCTGCAACTTAGTGAGACCCTGTTTCAAAATAAAGAATAAAAATTATAGGGTTGGGGGTATAGCTCGGAGGTAGAATGCCCCTGAGTTCAATTCCCAGTACTGCAAAAAAAAAAAAAAAAAAAAAAAAGAGAGAGAGAGAGAAAGAAAAGAAAAAAGGAGGGTTCTCTAAGGAAGTGAAGGAAAGTTGGTCAAGGTGAAGATTGAGAATGTACATTTTTTTCTTTATTTTTAAAATTTTTTTTAAATTTATTTATTGCAATACTGGAGATTGAACCCAGAGGCATTCTACCTCCAAGCTACATCCCCAGCCCTATTTTTTTTTATTCTTTATTTTGAATCAGGGTCTCACTAAGTTGTAGAGGATGTCACTAAGTAGCTGAGGATGGCTGTGAACCTGAGATCTTCTTGTCTTAGCCTCCCAAGTATTGGGATTACAATTATGCGCCACCATGCCCAGCTTAATTTTTGTTTTTAATATGAAAACAGAATCTCCCTAAGTTGCTGACAGCCTCACTATGTTGCTGAGGCTGTCCTTGAACCTGTGACCTCCTGTCTCAGCCTCCCAAGTACTGAGATTACAAGCGCACCACCACACCTGACTTAGATCCCAGTATGTGGAAGGCTGAGACATGATCCCAGTGATGCTGCCGCTACTGGTCCAGAGACCACATTTGGAGAACTACTAGTAGTTTTTTTTCTTAACATTATTTATTTATTGTACTATGGGTTGAACCCAGGGGCATTCTGTCTCCAAGCTATACCCCAAGCCCTATTTTTTATTCTTTATTTTGAAACAGGATCTCACTAAGTTGCAGAAGGCCTCACTAAGTAATTGAGGCTGGCTTTGAACCTGTGATCCTCCTGTCTCAGTCTCCCAAGTACTGGGATTACAAGCGTGTGCCACCACGCCTGGCCTTACTTTTTTTTTTTTAATTGCCAACATTTTGATGAAAAAATGTTAAGCATAAAGAAAAGTAGTAAGATTTTATAGTGAACATTTGTTTAAACCTACCCTCTAGATTCTAATTAGAGTAAGAACATTTCAAATGAGATCTTCCCTTGTAAGTATACAGTACAATATTGTTAACTCTAGCATGCTGTTGTATGGCAGATCTCTAGAAAAGATTCATTTTGTGTAACAGAACATGCTCCATTCTCCCCACCCAGGCCTCTGGCAACCACCATTCTACTCTTTGATTCTGAGTTTGACTGTGTGTGTGTGTGTGTGTGTGTGTGTGTGTGTGTGTGTGTGTGTGGCACTGGGGCTTGAACCCAGAGGGATTCTACCTCTGAGCTACACCCCAGCCCTATTTTTATTTGGAAACAGGGTCTCACTAGGTTGCTGAGCATCTCACTATTTGCTGAGGCTGTCCTCAAACCTGTGATCCTCCTGTCTCAGCCTCCCAA
>PVLC010039955.1:0-14066 GCA_004027655.1 Graphiurus murinus
CCCTCAGAGGACTAAGATAGGCAATCCACCTTGACTTGTGAATCCATAAATAAATGTTGATGATTGAGTAGTACCAGAAATACTCAGCTTTTAAAAATCACCCATTTTAATCTTAAATTAAATTATTATTTAACATATAATCATAGAGCTCTTCCAGAGGCATGAAGGTTAAATAAATATACTCTCTTTCGCATGATTATTTTTTCAGTTTATTATCATTTTTCAATTGCTCCCAACATATTTTCTCTTATAAGCCCTCATTTTTCTATATAAAGGTAACTTTTCATAATATATCCTATTTGTATACTAACATGGAAAAACAATATCTTATCTATATTTTAATAGTATTGCTTTTTTACTTTATTGTGGTACAAAGTACAAATCTTTAGACATCTAAGGAACCCAAAGTTCCAAGTCTCTATTAATAGTTTGTTAAAAATGCCCTATACTGGAGTTGATGGTCTACTTTCAATTTTTATATTTTTCTCTCTTTAGGTTCCAAAATTAGGCCTATTGCAATTTTCAGACCTCTAGATCCTACTCTTCAATTTTGTTGTTACAAAAGTCAGCACATTTCCATTCTTTTTCCTCTTAAAACATTGCAGTTCACGTACTATTTATTCCCCAGAATAATATATTTGAGATGCATATGAATTTGGAAGACATTGTGGTCTTCAATTGTTATTTATGATTCTATTGAAATTGCTATTGACATCAGCTAATGTCTCTTCATCTTTTAATAAGATGATTGAAATAAAAAATTATAAAGAAATGTTTATCCATACACAATTTAGAATGTATACAACTGATAACAGATATAACTAATTGCACAATAATAAATCACCCACATAAATATATGAGGGATTATTTTCTACACAAATTTGAATGTGTAATTATGAACTATATATAACAAATGTAACATACTCAAGATATTTTTCAGGCAAGTATTCTTTCAAATTTGAGGGAAAAACATGAAATGAAAATAGCACCTGAAAGTTCTATTTAAGTGAATTCATTAGGTTTTGCTCCAGGAATATAGTTAAAAAGCTGACTGAGTGAAAATGGAAATTAACAGATAGATTGAAATGATATACATAAAATAAACCTTTGTCACTTTTATAACATCAAAGGCAAAACAATATGCAAACAACCTCAAGTTTCTGAGGTGTTTGGATATCAAGTTTTATGCCATAATGCTGTAAGACTTTGATCAGAAAATTTTAAAAATTACCCATCAAGTAGAAAATGGAATATTTTTCTTCATATCTCTAATTCTCCTTGTGTACATGTAAGGTTTCTTCTCACATGAAAGTTTAAACATTCAAACTCAAGTGTTAAACATAATATTCTTTTTTATGTTATGAACGTTTTGGTAATTAAATCTTAAACATTATTTTCAAGGTTAGTAAAAGTTAGAATGGAAAGTATTCTTATATGTGATGTTATTGAAGAGCTACATATTGCTTACATTAATTAAATTTCTCTCCTCTTACAGAAAGGACATTTGAAATTATTTGTAATTTTTCTGTCATCAATCACTAGTTTTTAACTCTGGTATCAAATCTTTCCCAAAGGTACTTTGAAAAAAAATCCCATTTGTTCCTGTATTAAGCATTTACATTACCATCTGCAAATTTCTGCTTGTCTCAGGTGTTTTCATTCAATTTTGGTTTTTAGGTAGCCCTATAATTAATCATTCACTTTAGATGATTCCCTGGGGTGGAATAATTATACAAAATTATTAGCTTGTTTTCCCTGAGGTCTGCTACTAAAAACATACATGTTCTATAGTACAATGCTATATGTCTGAGTCCTTATGTATAAATACTCTAAACACAGTTTTGTTAAAGAACAGTAATCAAAGTTGTTTTTCAATAAAAATTAAAAAAGAGTTAGTAAGACATATACACAGGAAAGAAAATATTTGAGGTTTTTTTTTTTTTTTTTTAATACCACCAGGTACGAAACAAAATCGGCATTCTAAGCCTAGCTACTCTACTCAGCTGCAAAATCTCTTGTACATAAGGTAATGGGGGTGTGCTACCAAGAATCATTACTTTATTTGTAAACTTCAGGTGGGAACTAAGATATTCTCCTTCCCCAGAAAAGGATGAAGAGAATTCAGTATGATTTCTTAAATAACTCTAATTTTCTCTGCAACACTAGCCTTGTTCTTTGCAAATAGAAGGGTAGACTTCAGTGTAAGATTGGACTTCTTCTTTATCCTCATTGGCTAAAAACTTTTTTTTTTTCAGTACTGGAGGATGAATCCAGGGACATTCTACCTCCAGGCTACATCCCCAGCCCTATTTTTAATTCTTTATTTTGAAACAGGGTCTAAATTGTGGGGGGCCTTATAGAGTAGATGAGGTTGGCCACAAACTTATGATGCTCCTGTCTCAGTCTCCCAAGTACTGGGATTACAGGTGTGCACCACCACCCCCAGCTTCAGTAAGTAATTTTTTTAAATAATTTGTCTATTATTTGATATATATCTATACTTTACATTTGTATTATCTGTATACCTATCATCTCTCTATTGTTATAGCTATCTCATTTCTTATTACAGTATTTATAGTGAAGTAGATGACTTTGTCCCTGAAATACTTTGTCCCTGAAAAATTATGAGATAAATGAGCAGAAACTCTTTAAGACTTATAGAACCTGAAGTAAATTATTTTTGGATGGACTCTACCAATTTACAGTGTCATTGGAAGCACGTGCCTGTATCACTATGACCTCACCAACAGTGAGTCTTTGCTTTAATTAAAATCTTTGTCATTTTTGTAGGTGGAAAAATAATACTTGAATTATATTAAGAAAATGAGAACTGAGTCATTATTCAGTCTATTCAGATTTATGCACTGCATTTATGACAAATTGTTAAAATTATGTAATTTTGCTGTGCAAATATTAATTTTACTACATAAGAGTAAGAGGGGGTTTTAAAATAACTTATCAGAGAGAATTAAAACAAGATGAAAAAATCACAGAGGACTCTGTAGAACAGACGTGTCAAATGAACAGATATAAAAAAATTCTAAGATATAAGCCAGAAAACTAATTTTTACAGAGATAATAAATGAAACAAATATCAAGAAAATCAAACTTTATAGTCCTCCTAATGTATACATCAAGTTGAAAAGAAGATACCACTAGATATAAATCACAATGTATATATGAAGAAAACTTCCAATCAGAAAATTATCATTCTCTGGTGTTAGTTATAATACTCAAAAAACCAAAATAGTCTTACAACTAATTTCTATGTCTTCTGACTATAATTATTTATTTATGTGAACTTGGAAAGTCAGTGAAACCTTTACATGAGTACAAGTGAGTCACTTTGTCTTTGTTATTTGTGATTGCTTTTATTTTTTGTGACTAAAATATCATTTATTTATTTCGGTGCTTAGGATCAAATCCATAGCTCCTTAAATATTAGGAAAGTGCTCTACTACTAAGCTACACCCTAGCCCTTAATTTTTTTAGTTATATTAGAATTTCTCTCAAGTTGTACTCAATTATTGCCTATTTTGGAGTTCCTTTTACTTTTTTTTAAAATGACTTTGTACATTTGTGTTTATTTTATGTACAGTTATTTTAATTTTCTCATGTTTATATCATTTGTAAATTACTTTGAGGACAGGGTTTCTCCATATGCTCCTGACATACAGAGAGCAACTCTCATCTTTCTCAAGTCACCATTGTATGTGACCTTCAATAACACTATCTCCTCCAGCCTCTTCTTACTTCATCTGCAAACTGGATCATAATGATAACTTTGCTAAGTATTGTTTAGAATAAATGAAATGTTGTATGCTATTGTTTCTCAAATTTGGAAGTATATTAGTGTATGTGTCATTGGTATTTTTATACCACCATAGGTTGTTGAATATGTGCCTTATCATTCTTTGAATAATCTTGCAGATGATAGGACAATTTCTGATTCTATCAACAAGGCTATGGCCATGTTAACCATAACTAGCTTTAGATTCTTCTTACAGGAATATACTGTTGGGTGCTGAATCATTTATTTTGAAGATTATTTGCATTTTATTATCTTATTCTGGGTACTTTTAACTTATGTTAAGACATATATCATCTAATTAAAGTCATTTGTCAAAAAATATGAAATATTACTCTTGGGGAAGAGGAAATGTTTCTCATCCCCTGTCATACTTATCACTGCAGCTTAAGCAGAGAAGGATGTGGCTTTGACCTCAGGCTGAAATCAGCTCTGGAATGAAATGGAAAATAGTTTGAATGTTGCTGGACAAAGGTTGCTTATTTGTCAGGGAAATAATGTTTGAATTTTATTGAATGTAGAATATAGACAAATACCTACCAAGTCTATGTGGTGATATCATTATCATTATTTTGTAGATGAGGAATTCAGAGAATTATCTTACATACATCTATGGTATGTGTTCAAACTAACTATCTTGCCAATAACACATGATCCTGTAGATGATTTAGCAATTATTAAAAGCATAAACTGTAATAATTTAAGAAATAGACCATTACCTCCATTACTTTTGGTAAAGGATAATCTATTATATGAGCAACTAATTATAACCTGACAAATATATTGATCAAATTGAATTGGAAATGAGTATGGTTAATTTGATAACCAACCTTCATGAACAAATGTCTCTTATAGACATAACAGCTACTTTAAATTTTTTGAGAAAGAAATAAGAGACTGAAGTGCAGAAATTTGCAGTTTACTTCTACAGAATAGCAGTAAAAGAAGAAATTTAACAGATAACATTTATTACTTATTTTATCTACTTATATAATTCTGAACCTTGACTTTTCTGTAAATAAAGATAATAACACCTATTTCATCAAGCTATTTTTTAGGTCATATAACATTATATTTATAGCATCCATATGACATTAAGGTAAAAATTATTATACATCAAATTCTGTAATAAAATCAGAGTGTATATCTCCTTTTTAGGTGTTTAAAAATAATTCTAAAACGTACTTTGCTTTTAAGTTTAAAAGGAATCTCAATAATTTCAATAGTTATGAAACATCATAGAAGACAATGTAACTTGGGTAGTATTAACAGAAAATAATACTAAATCTTAGTGGTGTTTATAATAATACCTTACTGTAAGGAAATAAATAAGATTCTATTTTAAATATTTTAAAATCTTAAACACCTCTCATATCAAAAAGAAATCCAGAGAAAAATAAATTCATATATCTATATAAATTAAAGGTAGAATTATTTTAAAGAAAATGTAATTATACATTTTTGTTATCAAAAATGAATATCAGCTGGGTGTGGTAGTAGTGCATGCTTGTAATCCCAGCATTTGGGAGGCTGAGACCGGAGGATCCAGGTTCGCGGCCAGCCTCAGCTACCTAGTGAGGCACTCCGCTACTTAGTGAGACCTGGTTTCAAAATAAAGAATGAAAAATAGGGCTGGGGTTATAGCTTGGAGGCAAAATGCCCCTGAGTTCAATCCCCAGTACTGAAAAAAAAAATATATATATATATATATACATATATATATATATATATATATATATATATAATTCAAAATGTTAGAATAAGAACAAAAATGACCTTACAGAAATTGAATTATTCAATTTTAATGAATCTAAAAGTTGAAAAATGATGAAGTAAAAAGTGGTAAAAATTATACCTGCAAAATAATGGGTGAACTAACAACAGACATAAGGGAAGCATAATGAGAGAATTTTATGCCTTGATCTAGATAATTAATTTATTTTTTTTAACTTAGTGATATAGGTATACATGCACACAGCGCTCATTGAGCCCTCCCCAAGTTCCTGCCCTATTCCCTCCTTTTTTCCTCCTTCCCATGCTCAGCATCACGATTATCTTTGGTAAGTTTTTGTATGTACATCATGTCTATTGAGGTGTTTCTCTCTTCCCCTCTCCCATCTCCCTCAATTAGGTCCCCTTCTTCATTCATCTAAGGTTTCTCCTCCTTTGTCTAGAGTCCCTCTTATGTCTCATTTTCTTCCTAGCTTCTGTATATTAAGGAGAATATCCAACTTCACTTTTTGTGACTGGCTAATCTCACTTAGCATAATGTTCTCCAGTTCTATTTCCCTGAAAATGACATAAATTTGTTCTTCTTTATGACTGAGTAAAATTTCATTTTGTACATATCCCATACTTTTGTAAACTTCTCATCTGTTGATGGACATCCTGGCTGGTTACATAGTTTGGAAATTTTGAATTGTGTCACTATAAATCAGTACATGGGATTGCATTAAACATAAGAATTTCTGTGCAGCAAAAGAAACTATCAAGAACCTCAACAGAAAGCCAATGGAATGGGAGAAGATTTTTCCAGCTACTCCTCTGGTATAAGACTAATATATAAAATATATAAAACATTCATGAAGCTCATTGCCAAAAAAAAGTCCAATAAAAAATGGACAAGTGAACTAAATAGATAACAGATCATTAATTCTTAATGTAATGACTTTTGTCCATGAAAAGATAGAGCAAGAAAATGGATCTCTCAAGATACATAAAATTTAAACAAAGTATTATTAAAAGTAAAAATAGTAGGACTCAGTTGATTCTGTCTATAATCCAGTATTTGGGAGGCTGAGACCTGAGGATCACAGATTAGAGACCAGCCTCAGAAATTTAGTGAGACTCTGTTTCAAAACACAATAAATAATAAGTAAAAGGGCTACAGGTTTAGGTAGGAGATAGAAGGCCTCTGGGTTCAATCTCTAGTACCAAAACATGAATAATAGAAGTCTAGTTATCTACAGGACATTTCAGAAAAATATTTTGTTGAGGATATGCATGAGTATATGTGTTTTATTCTTATGTGGTGATCACAAATAAAGATTCATTAGAAAGAATTATCTAATCCATACTGTCCATATCCCTACATTAAAGTTGGACTCAAGCTAAACAAAATAAAGTATAATAAAAAGCCTTACATAAATATTTTAAAATATTGTTCAAACTATTAGAGATACTCTTTTAACTGAAAGTTAAAAAAAAAAAAGGATAACAAATGATAATCTTTTTTTCTGCCCTGAAGCAATGAATTTTCTAAAAGAACTGAAGTGGAGTTTTGGGCAAATCTATATATTTTAATAATTTAGACAATTTCAAAGGAATATTTTATTAAACTTCCTAGCGAAAATAGTTTTCTGATTATAAAATATTTAAAATATTTTTATTTGAAAATATTCAAGTCATGATTTAGGCATTTGAGTAAATGTTTGACTGTGTCCATATATGTTGCATAATCATTTAGTGAACTAATTTTCATATGGAAAAACAAAAAACCCAGAATAGTCAAAGCAATTCTCAGCAATGAGAAGCATGCTGGAAGCATCACAATACCTGACTTCAAATTATACAACAATGCTATTGTTGGAAAACCAGCAAGGTTTTGGCACTAAAACATACACATAGATCAGTGAGACAGAATAGAATGTACCGAAACAAATCCACACACATTTAGCTAATTGATTTTTGACAAAGGTGCCAAAAACATATGTTAGTGAAAAAGCAGCCTTTCAACAAATAGTGTCAGAAAATATGGTTATCAATTCATAGAAAAAATAGTATTAAATCCCAACCTCTCACTCTGCACAAGAATCAACTCAAAATTAATCAAAGGCCTAGAAATAAGATCACAGACTGAAATTACTAGAGGAGGGCATAGGTCCAACACTCCAACATATAGGCATAGGTAGATATTTCCTCAATAAGATACCTGAGGCACAATAAATTGAAATGAGAATTAATAAGTAGGATTACATTAAATTAGAGAGCTTTTGTGCAGCAAAAGAAACCATCAAGAACTTTAAGAAAGTGTCAACAAAATGGAAAAAGATCTTTGCCAAATTACCCCTCTGACAGAAGACTAACATCTAAACTACACAAAGGACTTATGAAAATTACTGCTATATAAATAAACAACTCACTCAAAAAATGGGTATGTGTACTAACTAGATACTTCACAAAAGAAGAAGTACAAGTCACTAATAAATACATGAAAAAATATTCAACATTATTAGCAATCAGGGAGATACAAGTCAAAACTATACTGAGATTCAATCTAACCCTAATTAGTATGTCATACATCAAGAAGTCAAACAATAATAAATGCTGATGAGGATGGGGGGAAATAGAAATTCTTCTACACTGTTGGTGGGATTGCAAATTAGCTTCAGCCATTATGGAGATCATCTTGGAGATTCCTCAGAATACTGGGAATGGGTCCACCATATGATTCAGCTGTACTATTCCTGTGAATCTTTCCAAAGGGACAAAAATGAGAATATTATACCGATGCATGAATGTTCATGTTTATAGGAGCACAACTCAAAAGAACCAAGTTATGGAACAAATATAAGTGTCCATCAATAGGTGAATGATTAAAAAATGATGGGATATACACACAATGAAATTCTACTCATCAATAAAGAAAGAAATGATGTTATTTGCAGGAAAATAGGTGGACCTGGAGAACATTATGTTAAGTGAGATTAGCCAGTCACAGAAAGTGAAGGGTCTTATGTTTCCTTTCATATGTGGAAGCTAAGAAATAAATGTGATATAGGAAGGACTTTAAACAATAGAAGAGAAACCCCAGTAGAGCAAGGGAGGTGGTCTAGAGAAGTGTGTTGTTGTGGGCAAAGAAAATTAACAAATAAGGCACTTCTATTGAAATTATGTACATAAATGTGAATATCAATACCAATCTCAATAGCATGTATGGGGAAAGGGAGGTGTGAGGAAGGAAGAAAATAACATGTCCTGTGGCATTTAGAAGGTTCCAAATGAAAGAAAAAGGAACATTTCCAATATTTTATTCTAACACTAAATCCATACCAAAATCTAACCAGGATTTTATATTTTTATGTACACAGACATTCACCAACACACACACACACACACACACACACACACACACATATATATACATGCATTTCAGTTTCTACATCACAACTTGGAGAAAAGCTGTATTATATAGAATAATAAAGACCCAGATACAATGGAACATTACTTCTTCCTCAATAATATATCATTTCTTTTCTCATTAAAACCATTGGTGAAAGATATGTTAGGAGATTGGTAGGGATGATCTCCCCTATGCAGCCATTCAAAATTTAGGATGCTGGTGATTTACCATTTCCAAAATTTGTTTCCAATGCCAGCTCCCTGGAAGTGGAAAAGGTCATAGATTCAATACCATGTATAAGGGTTTTTTAACACACTTTTATTGGTGCATTACAGTCTCGCATCATAATGTATATCATGTTGATAGTGACATAGATACACAAAATACCTGGTGGGCTTAACCCAGCTCACTCCCTATTCCCCCTTTCCCCAAACAGTGTACTGAGATTGCCATTGGTATTCAAAGCCAATGATAGTAATTTCTTAATTGATTCTCACTCTTTCTCCTTCTCTTCCTGTAGACAACCTCCCAGTATAAGGTTTTTATTGATAAGGCCTGGAAATGTTCACAGTGATTCCTTTCAAATTACTTTGGTTTAAATGCGATATCATAACAAGTCACCATTGCCCCACCCATTTGGAGCACAGTCTACTAACACTGAGGCATCTAATGACCTCCTACAAACTCAGGGACCAGATGTGGAATAAGTGACTACAGAACTCTACACCCAATCAGGCAGCATATCCCCACATGATCAACAGTGACCAGAATGCCCAAGACCACCAGCTTAAGCCTTCAGCAGGGAAACTCCAGTTCACCTCTCCCTCCAGAGCCAGAGTAGCACTCAATTGTAAGTTAACTGGACAGCCACAGGGGCTTCTGTGGCAAATGATAGATCAACTGTCTGCCCTTCTAGTGGTTGGATAGGAGCAGAAGCATGGGAGGACCCCAGAGTACATGGAACATAGAGATATTACAGGTCCCCTGAAAATGCCTACATTTAGACTGCACACTTGCCACCTGCAAAGGCAGAGAGAGAGAGAGAGAGAAAGAGAGAGAGAGAGAGAGCGAGCGCAAGCGAGCAAGCTAGAGGGTGTGTGGAAAGCTCAGAAACTCGGGCTTAAACTGGGTCCAGATCCAGTGATGCCCACTGCCTTCATAGACAAAGAGCAGCACAGAGACAAGCCCTGTGGAGAGCTCAGAGACACAAGCTTGCAACAGGAGAGGCACCAGCAGAACTTGGTGCCTGCATTGACAGAGTCATTAGGTCAGGGTCCTAAACACTTCAAGCGACCCATGAGGGGTCCACAAAAGGACATCACCACTATAGGGCACTGAGCAAATAAAAATGCTGGAAACATGCTTGAAAATCTAATATAGTGAGTAGAAATTTAAAAGCTGAAAATATCCATGCAGCTCCAAGAGGAATGCAGAGGTCAAGTCTGGGCTATACTAATATACTTGCAGGGTTTTTTGTTTTGTTTTGCTTTTTCTCTGTTTTTGTTTTGTGTTGCTTTTTAAAATTTATTTTTGTTTATTTATTTGGATGATTAATTGTTTTGTTATTTTTTGCTCATTTGTCTGCTCTCTTCCTCATCTCTTTTACAAGCTTCACCCCTCCTATCTATAGTCTTCTCTTCAACTCCTTTCTCTCTTTCCTCTTTTCTTATTTTCTCTCTCTTATATCAAGACCATTTTATACCACTACACCTAAATACTCTACATAGACTACTAGAATCCCCCCATATATCCACTATCTCTAATCTCTACCATATATTACCTTAACATACTCAAACTCTTATTCCACTAAGTCATATCTTCTACTTTACCCTATCCTTGCACACATCACTGCAGCTTCTCCCCCTTCACTCAACCTTCACAACTGAACACAACACCACCTGCCCTTGTATATACCAGCAAACACCTCAAATCCCGACTGCAGAGATTGGACCAGAGAGGTGAACCATAACAAAGGACTTCCAGACACCAAGGATAAACTCATCTCAGCTGATAGAAGAAAGAGCTCAACATGTCCCACATTGAAGTGTAAAAATGCAGAGGGCACAAGCTGTTCTATTCATGTCTCTGAGATAAATCCCCATAACAGCAGCAACAAATGGACACTAGAAGTCAACACCTAAAACCTGTCAACAGCATAATCACAGTGAACAGAAGGAGCCATAGAGTAATCACAACTCAGTACAAGACACTATTCACACAGAGAAAACAGAAATAGGAAACCTATTAATTGGGAGAAAACTAGAAAAGCAGCAAAGATATAAACTTAAGAACACAGAAATCATGGGAAGGAAAAATAGCAAAGAAATAATGAGATATCAGAATTCCACAATAAAAGAACTCACCAACATAGAATTACAGAGATTGCAAGAAGAACAATTCAGATCTTTAAGAGTAGAAATAATATACGGTTTCCAAAAAGAATGCCGGGAGACCTGGAAAAAAATAAAGGGGCAAATAAAGAATATGTCACCCTGAACAGGAATCAAAGAGAAGCCTTGAAGGAAGTTAAGGACTTAAAATGCGCAATAATTGGAGTGAAGGCATCAATACAAACTATAAAAAGATTACACCACATGAAAAATAGAATATCACTCTTGTATGATGACCATTCCAAAAATGAATGCAAAGTATATAATTTAGAAAAAAAAAACTGACAGCATGAATTGGACATTTATGAGATCTGGGCCAATTTTAAAAGCGCTAACCTAAAAATAACAGGCATAGAAGAGGGATTAGAAGTTGAAACTAATGGAATCAATCATTTTTCAAAGAAGTAATATCAGAGTATTTTCCAAACATAGAAAGATAAGTCAACACACAGGTAGAGGAAACATGTAGAACCACTCTAGACAATATCAAAGAAAAGGTTCACCATGCCACACAATAAACAAGTTGACTGACATAGAGGTCAAAGAGAGAATCTTAAAACAAAAGAAAAAGATCAAGTGACATTTAGAGGCAAACAAATTAGAATCACTCCAGACTTCCCAAACCAATTCATGAAAGCCAGGAGTGCCTGGAGCAACATACTCCAAACTCTGCAAGAAAATAACTTGCAGCCAAGATTCTCCTACCCAGCAAAATTATTTCTCAAAATCAACATGGAAATAAAAGCCTTCCATGACAAACAGAAGCTGAAAGAATTTATCTTCCAAACCAGCATTAGAAAAAATACTCAAAGAGATTAACTTCAAACAACTAACAAACATCAGAACCAGTGAAACAATAATTTCCAGGAAGCAAACTAAGCAAAGAAGAACAAATAATACCTCACAGATGTTAAATTCAAAATGTTAGGAATTAAAAAATCATCTCTCAATAATCACACTGAATATAAATGGCCTCAACTCCCCAATAAAAAGACACAGTAATTTTAACTGTAAGAAGGATTATATTGTCGTTTAAATTAACATCCTCCCCTTGAATGGTTACAGTCTCAAGGTGGTTGGATTCAACATCTCAGTGACATCAATAAGTGTAGTGTCTTCCTGTTTCCATTTCCACAATCTATCTGCCTTAGATTTTTGTACATTTGGTTTGTTCCCATCATAAACACATAAATGATGTGATTGTCCCAAGATTCAGGATTATAAGGTGAGAGGAAAGACCATGTCTTACTATACAAATTATGTATGTAGAGAGAAATTTGAATATAGAGAGATTATATGTATGTGTGTGTGTGTGTGTGTGTGTGTGTGTGTGTGTTGTCAATAAAGAAACATCAAATAGAAACTCTGAGGGAACTTTTCTTTATCCCACTACTTGTCATTTCCACCACTAAATTAATTACTTGAAAAGGGAAAAGACCTTTTACGGTTAGCATAAGCAATTGGAACTTTTACCCTTCAGTTAGGAATAATACTGTGTTTTCTTTAATTAAAAAAAAAAAGGCAACACTAAGCAAAAGTGTGTGGTCCCCAGAGTAAAGGTCCTCAGCACTTAGCTGACAGTGTCTACCATGACTTCCTATCTCTTATTTAGATTACCAATAAATTCTGTAACTGTATTTTTGCTATTATTATTATTATTTTAATTGTACAAATTTAAGTTACAGTGTGATAATTTGATACATGTATACAGTGTGCAATTATCAAATCAGTGGAATTAGCATATCCATTTCCTTAAGCACTTTTTAAATTTTGTGAGTAATGTATAATAATTGTACATGTTTATGAGGTATAATGTGATTATTTCAAAATATGTATATATTAAGCACTGATCAAAAAGGGTAATTAACCTTTCCATCTCCTTAATATAACTTTGTATTTGGAGTCTTCAAGCTCCTACTTTCTAGCTGTCCATAAATTATATGACAGACTACTTAATCTGTAGTCACTCCACTGTGCTGCAATAGAACACTAGAACTGTGATATTTTCTGACCAATGACACAGGTGGGCTTATACACTACCTCTGAGAGGCTGTAAGAGGAGTCAACCATTTCTGTCAGATCACATTCTATCAGATCACATTCGCTTTTCCTTCTACCACACAAATGATATATGCCAAAGAGAGGCTGTTCTTTAGCATGAGTCTTTAGATACTGAGATATATTAGCATCATAGTAGTAGCTGCAACCAACAATGTTTTAATATAAGTGACAAATACATGTATGTTGTAATTTAATGCCATTTTTGTTTTTTACTACAGAAAATTGATCCTAAAGGGACCCATAAGTATTTCTTATTCCCTGGTCTCCATACTTTTGTGTAGTTCCCTGCCTTTGATGCAGTCTATTCCTTGCTTCTAATGGTACTAATAAATAAAATATTGTAAAGGAGGTGGGATGCCACGCCATCAGTTTAAAACATGCTATGTAAAATATTCTTAGCAGATAGGTGCAACAAGTTTAATATTAACAGCCATAATGAAGAGCTAGTGGCAGGGATGGCAGGTGGTCTTTGGGATCTGAGGGCTACTTCCAGTCAACTGAAAATGAAAATTTTGTCCCTCAAGTATAAAACCAAACGAAAATTAATTCTGCTAACGACCTAAATGAGGATGGAACTGGAATCTTTCCCAATTGAGCCTCCAGATGAGAACACACCCAACCAAAATCTTGAATGTATGCATGTGAAATCCTGGGAAGATGATGATTCCAAACCACAGAAATGATG
>PVLC010039956.1:0-14038 GCA_004027655.1 Graphiurus murinus
GTGGTACTAGGGATTGAACTCAGGGGCATTCTACCTCCGAGCTATACCCCCAGCCCTATTTTTTATTCTGTATTTTGAAACTGGGTCTCAGTAAGTTGCGGAGTGCCTCACTAGGTAGCTGAGGCTGGCCACGAACCCAGATCCTCCGGTCTCAGCCTCCCGAATGCTGGGATTACAAGCGTGAGCCACCACGCCCAGCTTTGTTAAATTGCTTTCTAAGATATAATACTAACACTCTACCTCAGATCCTATTCTAAGATTAATTTTGAACTGAGCAGAGAAATGAGAGGATTGGTGATGAGATAGAAATAGAAAAAAAATCAAAGGGTTCAGTTGGAGAGTGTGATGGTAATCCCTTGGGCCTGATAGTTTGGCAGGTGCCTTAGAAAGCAAGAGTCAGAGCTGCAGCACTTTTGGCCTGTGATAAAGATCGCTGTGGAACTAAGTGTTGAAGAAACCAGCTGGCCCTTAGGCAAAAATTGGTTAACCAGCTGGATTTTAAAACAAGAATATGAAGATTTGGAAAGAAGGATGACAAGGCATTACAATTTATAATTGACTTTGAAAAGGTTGGGGGGATTAGGACAAAGCTAGGTGAGAGCACTTCAGGAAAGCATGGGTCCCTGAGGTGACATATATTTGGAGTGGTGGGTACAGTTATTAGTGAGATTTAGATGTGTGAGATGAGAATGGAGAGATGTAGATAGATGTTCTGTGTGTATACACACAGAATGAGGTCATGAGTTCCTATGTCTGTCACTGGGGACAGCAATTACTAAACATCAGTAGTTTTGTATGTAACCACACTCTGCTTGTACCCCAAACACATGCACATTTGGGATTTCATTTTATAAAACATTTCAGTCTGTATTTGTAGGTCAAATATTATTCTAAGGGCAATGGACAAGGAGTAGAGAATGTTAAACAAGAGAGAGAAGAAAATACAAGTTTCAAACAGTATATTCTGTTTTATTATCTGGAAAAGAGATTATTGGAGTCAATAAGCCCGGACATCCATTAGGAGGAGGCATTATTGGAAGTGAGAAATAATAGTCATTTGGATTCAGGTCAATGTGAAGATAGAAATGCTTAAACTTAAGATATATTCTAAAGTTCAAGATATAGATAGACTGATGAGATAAATAGGGGAAGTGAAAGTTTACTTAATTTACAACCTAAGGATAATGTAAACTCAGAACTTCTTGCATGGAAGGTTACTGAAACTCCTAAATGTAATAGATCAGAATTATCTCTCTGTACATCAAATTCTCACCACTTACAAATAATACATTTTATATCTAAGAGATAGTGTAACATAGTTATCTCAGTTTTTATGTATTTTACAGTTTTGCTTTTCCATGTAATTATTTTTAGTTATGGAATATTTGACATAAATATTCCTTGAAGGCATTGTTTTAATAAAAAGCACATTTAGTGCCTACATTGCAGGGTATTGTAAGTTAAATATTAATATATGTAAAGTACTTAAAACAGTTTTTGGTCCATTGGAAACATTCAGTGACAGTAAAAAAAAAAAAAAAAAGTGGTAAAAAAAGAGGGACTTGTAGCTTTCAAAACCCACAGATTCTTGGTCTACCCTAACCTTCACTTGGGCAGTACGCTTCAGAGTAGATGAGGAGGAAAAATAAAATAAATAGGTGGATAGGTAAAAGTGATAAATTAAGCCATTTTTAAACACTTCTCTTTAATCCTGATCAATGTATCCTTAAAATTTACTTAGCACAGACATGGGAGAAGCCAGATTTTAGACATTAGGCATATCTAAAGTATAAAAGAAGCTGGGCATGGTGGCACACGCTTAAGATCCCAGTACATGGGAGGCACAGAGACAGGAGGATCGCAGGTTCACAGCCAGCTTCAGCAATTTATCAAGGCTCTCTGCAACTTAGTGAGACTCTATTTCAAAATTTAAAAAATAGGGCTGAGGGTGTAGCTCAGCGGTAGAATGCCCCTGGGTTCAAGCCTCAGTTACCCTCCACACACACACACACAAAATATATAAAAGGGGGCAATTATTAAGATCTACCTTTCTTTGTCCAGTAGTTCAGTCAATGTGCTGAATATAACTCCTGAAGAAACGAAACCAAATCAGGTTGGAAGACAGTGTCCAAATCAGAAGTGGAGTGTGGCATCAAGACCTGGATCACAGGAAGGTTGCTACAGTGGATGCTCCTTGACCTACACAAATTCGCACGTGGAAAAAGATGACTTACCTTAGACATGCGGATGGGAATTTTTTTCATTAACATATTCATGAAATTTCACATCTGAGTTGAAACAGGGTGTGTCATAAAGTCAGTCATCTCTAATAATTTATGATGGTCTCAGTTGTTTGTTTGGACTTCCCTGTCTTCCCCCAAAGAGCTAAATGCTAAATCTATTTAAAAGGATATAAAAGCTTTGGAGATATGTATTTTTAGTAACAGAAGCATCTGGTTCTGTGAATAAAAGAATGTATAGATGTTTGGATGGAAACAAAAGCACTAAAAATGAGTTTCCTCTTTATAGGTATTAAAAATAGCACTTTTAGGAAACCGATTATTGTAAATGTTTAATTTTTGTCCCAAATACAATTGGCAGTGGAAGTTTAGCCTTTACTTGAATGTACTGTAGATTTTTAACAAAGCAAGTTCTATATTTATTATGTTTAGTGTGATTTTGGAATTACCTCTTTCATATGTTTTAAATAAAATTAGATTTATGTATGTTTTGTACATAAATATACATGATTATGTTAAGAGGCTTTAAGACTTAAAAGTTTCACACAACCATGAGTATAGTATTTCATGCCAATAAAAATTTTTTTAGTGGTATTCTGTTTACAGATGTATTAGGACCATTGCCACATTGGATTTAAGAATTGTTTTTAATTCATCTGGGCAATAGATATTGAAATGTTTTTCCATGAAGCCAAGTTCTTTAGATAATCAGCATCACTAGCATTACATTTTTGAGATTTTTTTAAAGCGTTAGATTTTTATTTTATATATGGTAGGATATTATAATTTTTAAAAGTCCTATTATAGAGTAATAGGGCAAGACAAAAAGTACCTTTGAGTCACAGTTTAAGAACATTGGTTTAAACTGTTCAGATGATAAAAGATATTTAAGATGTCTGAATGGTGATATTTTTCTTACCAGATGGGTACCAGTACAGTAATACCTGTACCAGCTAGAGCTTTATATAATTGACAATAATTTTTTAATAATTTTTCAACAAAATATTTACCAATTATAAATAAATATGACAATATAAAACATCAAATTTTATAACCCAGTTATAATACTCTGGACAATCTTGTGTCTTCATTTTCAGAATAACCTTAGGCCCTTTTGTCTCTGTAATGTTTCTGATTGCATGTTTCTTCATGAAAAGTATATTATTATTAATAGTAAAAATAAATAAATGTAGACCCAGGCTCTTCCCCTGGATTTTCATCAAAAAGCTTTAAGTGCCTAATCCTTGCTTGTCTCTGTACATTGAAGGCTACACAGGACCAGCCCTTGCTAGGTGTAGTAGTTTTAGTCCCATCTGCTTTACCTTTGGCTGTTCCATTTAAATTTTTCATACTACTTCCCTCCAAAAAATATATATATAAAATATATATATGTATATACATATAAAGTTACATATATATATATATCTGTGTGTATACATATATAAATATTTATGTCATTCATTCACTGGCAGCAGCCATTTTTTCAGGGCTGATAATATCTTACGAGATTTTAATAAATATAGTCCTAACAGTAACTATAGTTATAGTCTCAAGGAGCTGGCTCTTGAACATTAGTCACTCACTACCTTCAGTTTGGTGCATGGTCACTTCTTTACTCTTTAAGATATTATAAATGTTACAAAACTTCAGAGATACTACCATATTCCAGAGGAAGAAACTTAGCTGGGATAGAATCATTCTTTTGCTATTAAGCAATAACGCAATTGAAGAAAGGCAGTCAGAAATTTAAAAAATAGTCAGTGATACACTTGTCAAGAATTCTAACCCAAGAGTTTTCCTGATGTACTTTTACAAAAATAAAAATCCTGCTTTTTAATATAAATCTCTTACTTGAAATCTCTTACTTGAGGGAATACTGTATTCGATGAGGATAGATTTCTAGAAAACAGTATCTGTTTTTTATTGTGTTTCTGTTTTAAAGTGGACTGAGTTCTCATATTGAAAGAAATTACTGGAGACTTTAAAATGCAAGGTGTGAAAAAAACTATAAAATGAAAACCAGATTCATTGTGTTTTTGGTATTTGCATAGTTCTGCTAGAAGTTGTACATTTTCCTGACATTTTTATTTTGCTGTATGTTCCAATTCTAAAATGATCCCAGTCACCTAAACTTTTCAGAATGTTAGAATGGTTTCCATGTTGGAAACCCCCTGTATTCACACACAAAATTCCTAAGATTTCCTCTTTTCTAGGTGTTTGCAATGTACTAACAATACAGCTGTGCTACAGTCTTACATTTAGCCATGTTTAAATGATGATACCATAGTGTACTTGAGCTTGAAAACCCTCCTAAATATCTTGTTTTCTTGTTTATCAGTATGTAAATCTTTTGTGCCTCAAGTTCGTTTTTACATGGCATACCAATTTGAATTTTCAAAGCATAAAAATAGAAAAGAAAGTTTGAGATAAAAATTTCCAATGCTGAATGTTTGTGCGTGCAATTTTAAATAGATATTTTCTTATAGAAGCAATATATTAAATGATTAGATTCATAGGACAGTCCACAGCAAATTGCTTGCCTCAAGGTATTATTTAAATTGTATTGTGATTTGGAAAGAATTCTCTATTTCCTTCTGTAGCTAGCCAGGATTTTTCATAAGCTTTCAATGATACGGTTTTTATGGGAAAACACATTCTGTGGTGCATGATGAGAGCACACTGAAATCCAGTCTTGACTTCCCCTGGGGAAGCATTGGAAAGCCCTGGGACCCCTGCAGAGATTTTTGCAATGTGTATCCTGGAGCACCAGGAATTAAGACGTCTTTCTTGCCCTGTTGTACAAATTTTTAAAATATATTTCCCAATGTAAATCATGTTCTTTTTTCTGGATTGAATTTTAAGTATGGATCATGGAACTCTAGTAAACACATTTTTCCCTATGTTTGTTCTTACTCACTTTCAATCTTTAGTTAAGCATTAAGTACCTATTATATGTCAGGTTTTATTTCCAATCCCTGGATACAACAAAGCAGGCACATTCCCCACCATTGAGAACCACTGAGTTGAGTGGAAGGCCAGCCATGGAAGCCTAAACTGTAATAGACACCAGTAGATGCTATCCACACCTTTAGCTGTTGTAAAACCTGGGCTGATGGTTTGGTTCCAGTGCCATGTAAACATTTTATAAAAGTTCTATTTCCAGGCTTTTCCAATTTATCTTGGCATTATTTCCCATGGTAAGTACTGTGTAATGGATTTATTGTTTTGCTTTGCTGGTTTTTGTTTTTCACAACATGCTGACGTGCAAAGCAGCATAGGAGACTTTATTCCCACATGAAAAGAAAGAAAAAGCATTTTCAAAGATTTGGGCTGTGTAGGTAAGGATAATGAAATGGGCTATTCTAGTCTTTTTCTAAACAGTGTTTTGGGTTTTTTGTTTTCCTCCTGTAGGCTGGATGTATATTAGAGTGGAATGAACTATTGATTAAATTATTTGATATAGAAACTTACATGACTGAAGCTTTTTTAAAAAATATTTATTTGCAAATAATGGATTTGGGAGGGCTCAGGAAGTACTGTATTGCCAATGATGCATGAAGAACCACCTCAATATTCATGTGCTTAAAATTCAGAAATATTTGTACCAATAATGCTTCACACAATAAGTACATAATATTTGTTGGTGAGAAATATAAAATACTGATGAAACTTAAATAGCACATTAGAATGAATGGACTATAAAGTTTGGGTTAGAGTCCTAAAGCTCTAATTTCTCAAGATGGTAGGAGCTACATTTTGATTATGTGTTCCCAGCCCTTTCTCCCTTGATTCCTTACAGAGTATTAGAATAAGCTGTGCTATAGGAAACCAACACTGAAGTGGTACAGCTTGGTACTTGTTTCAGTTCTTTCTCATGTAAGTCCAGTATGACTTAGGCCTTCCTCCATTTTCAGTTCCACAGATTCCCAAACTTACTGGCTTACTGTTGCCCCCTTCTCAGAGGGGGAAAAAAATTCAGCTCCCACTGCCCCCTTATTTTTATTCAATGCCCCACAATTGTCCCCTTTGCTACTGATGCCCCCCTGGATTGTTGAAGTGTGCCCTGCCCCTCAGAATGTATTATAACTCAGGGAGGGCATTATTGCCCACTTTGGGACTCCAGCCAGCTATACCATCTGGGATGCTTGTTCTCCAGCATTGCCAAATCAGAGAAAGCTGATTGGATGGTGCTGGGTATGTGTCAGGTCCAGACCTGAAAGAGACACACCTTCTGCCTGCAGCCTGACTGCAAACAAGACTGGAAGGGTGAGAACATGAGATAATTGGTGAGCAGTCCTGACACTCAGTCCCTGCTGTGTAATGAGTCGACGCTAGATATTTCATCCACTCATTTATTTCAAAAACAGTAAACATCCTGCAAAGGGATTTCTTGTTGATTATTAAAGTTTCAAATGTTCTTAATCTTTGGAAGGAATATATTATACCCCAGGAAGTCACATCATCCCAGATGTGGGAAACAAAGTGGAGCAACAAATACCACTTTATGGTAACTTGAAATGTGTTTTTATAAGGAAAGTAATAGGTAGTGAGCAGCAAATATATATCCTATATATAAAGGACATATAGACTGATTTCCAGCCTCTCAATGAACTTGTGTCAATATTATTGAAATATTCAAAGAATTGAAAACTTGGGGCTTAATGGGTTAAGCCTTCTCTTTCTCAAACCTTTTCATAATAGGAAGTTCCAGAATATTCAAGTGGTAGTTTTACTCAGTTATTAAAATATTTTACAGTGCACAGAGCATTTTATTCTTTTAATGTGAGGGAATATTAACCTTTCTAATTTTAGAGTTGATCACAGACTCAGATGTTAAATGATGAGCCCAAGGATGGACAACTAGTAAATGTTAAGACTGTAACTTAAACACCTGTATCTTCTGATCCTCAAATTCCAATTTATTCTACATTGCTACGGTGCCTGCTGATATGAGTTTATACATTAAATTGTTCAATTCTTAACTCCTTAGTTGCTACCTATAATCTACACCACTTACAGCGTCCGTTTGCACCACATACAGGATTTGCCCTCATGAAAAGTCTATTCAGGGTTGGGCCTCGGAGACCTTTTGGAGATAAGTGCATTAAGGATCTAACTGAAAGAGCTAACAGTAATACACGATACTCCAAAGGTCATTGAGAAATCGAAGTTACTCCTCAGCAGCCTGTTTTTCTGCCCTGCAATAACCAGATGACACTGCGGCCTGGGCCTTTTTGTCCACTCTTGTCAGTTAATGTATGCACCATGTCCCTCTGTTGATACAGTCATGGTGGCCAGAAACTTCATTTTGTCCAAAGGACCAGTAACCTTTCTAAATATTTCATCAGGAAAAATAAAGTGATGGAATTACCTAAGATGTATTTTTATGCCCTTTGAGAAAGAGAATAGCTGCTTACAGGGCAGCTGGAGATGTTCCAGGTGTTTGTTTGTGGTACTGGGGGTTGAACCCAGGGGTACTCTACCTCCAAGTTACATCCCCAGCCTTATTTTTTGCTTTTGAAACAGTGTCTCGCTAGGTTGCTGAGGCTGGCCTAGAACCTGCAGTCCTGTCTCAGCCTCCCAAGTTCTGGGATTACAGGCATGTGCCATCATGCCGGGCTTCAGTTTCCCCTACTGCATCTGCATTTGGATATTGAAGTGTCTTGTTTCCGGTCTATCAAGACAGTTTCATCCCTGGTTTTAGTGTTCCATGAAGCCAACTGTCCCCCAGCCCAGTGTACTGATTAGAAAAGGGAAACTTGCACATTCTCTAGAGCCACAAGACAAACCCTAGAACCTGTTCTCCATTCTGGCTCTTTAGATCCAATTCTCTATTATATGTGACATCTGAGATGGTCAGTTGTTTTCCGCCAGCCAGGTACAGGGTCAGGCAGTGGGGCTCTCTAGGTGCAGGCTCTGCTAATCCTTTCTCTTGACCACTGCAAATGCTTTTCTGTTAACTTCTACATATGCCTGTTACTTGATTATATACTAAATGTTACCTGTCTATCGAGATATTTTCTTCTGTAATTCTCAGCCTAGAGCAGACTTTCAGAATAAACTTTTCAGTCTCTAATTTTTTTTTTTTTTTAATTAGTGGACAGATTCAACCAATCATGCAGTTTTCAAATAGACTCCCAGGAGTGCAATGCTTTTGTGGAATATCAACTTAATTTCTAACCACTTTTAGTCTCATCTTGAAAATCCCTTTTACCTTAAAAGGTAACTAATTGATTTTTTTATAAACTTATTCCTTTTAAGCAAAGTATTAAATAATAGAAAATTATTTGATCACAGTGAAATAAAACATTTTCAAAGAATTTGTACTGGGATTATAGGCATGTGCCACAACCTCTGGCTTACCTCAGTCTTTTCTTTAAAAAATGAAAAATTTTAACTGGAATTTGAAAATTCCACTTTGATCTTTTATTTCTAAAGTGCTATTGCTCATTTTATATCAAAAGACCTTAACAGGAAACCACTTTTAAATGCTTTCAGTCTAAATTATTTAAGAAACAAAAAGTCTATGACAAATATCAGAGGTGGACTCTGGCCTCAGTATTTGAGGGCCAGAAAGGATTGTGAATCCCAAAGCACAGTGGATTGTGACATAATGTCCTAAAATCTGGAAGACACATTCGTGTTGACTCAAGAATCTGGTTCTCTGCGGAGCCTGGTGGTGTACACTCGTAATCCCAGTACTTTGGAGGCTGAGACAGGAGGATCACAGATTCAAGGACAGCCTCAGCAATGTAGCAAGACTCAGCAATCTAGTGAGATTCTGTTTCAAAACAATTTTTTTTTTTTTTGAAACAGGTTACTGAGGCTGGTCTCGAGTGTGTGATCCTCCTGTCTCTCAGTCTCCCAAGTACTGGGATTACAAGCATGCACCACCATGCCTGGCTTAAAACAAAAATTTTTTAGAAAGAGTTGGGAATATAGCTCAGAGATAGAATGCCCCCCAGGTTCAATGCCCCATACCATAAAAAAAAAAAAAAAAGAATTTCTCTAATTGTATGTTTTGCAGACCCTGAAGCACCAAGTAACAGGGATTCAGTAATTCTATCTTCAGTGACTATAAATTGTCCAAAGTGAGAAGCCTTTGATAGTGAAAGGGGAATTACTCATGATTGGAGCTAGTGCGGGTATAAACTGGGGCAAATAGTCTTCCTGCATGTGACACTAAGCCTTCTCCAAGTAACTAGATCTCTGATGTGAATTTTGATTCTTGAGCCTCTTCCCCCACCACCCCAAACTACTTCCTTTATCCCATGCCTCAGGTATTGTTCCTGAAAGATAGAATCGAGTTGCAGACTATCTCAATGTACAGTCAACTCTCCGGTAACACTTGCTTTATAAGTGTAATGCAAAAAACCACAAATCTTTCCCAAGGTGGTTGATATACTAGGGAACAATGTAAGCTTGATGCAAAATATGCCTTTGCTTTTGTGTGACTTTGTGAGAAACACTAGGTGAATACAGAAAACTGCACCCAATGGAAGCAGGCTGAACAACAACACACAAAACACCTATTTATCATGGGTGTTATAAACCATGCTGACCCCTGTCTGACATGACCACCTTTCCCACAGATTCCAGGCAATTCTCCTACCATACCACATTTCACATCCTTCTAAAACCCATTTCTACAAACTTCCTATCTGCTTCCAAGTGAAGTGTATGTATTTTTGTTCTTGAGCATTTCTTAGCCATTTAACATGTTTTAAACTGCTACTGTTTCTATTAGGATCCTTTTATTTTATTTTTTCATGAGTTGCTGATGAAATTTTGAGAGTTGAGCCTTCACCTCATTTTCCTCATACCCCAGTGGTTTTGTTGTGCAATTTTGCATAATGTAATTTTTTAGGAGAAGATTTAATAATTTGTATTGCAACAGAGCACATGCAAAACAGCAGGCTGTTTATCTCCACATTGACTGCTAGCTGGTATCCTGAGCTTTCACACCAACTGCCTCACTCCACACATCTGTAAGACAACCAACTTAGAGGACAGGAACTTTAAAGCAGGCAGGATATGTCCAGAGGTAATTTCTCAGGAGCCAACAGGGCCAGTCCTGAAAACAGACTGAATTTCTTGAGAGTAAGGTGCAGCACCCCTGGTCTGCTGCATTGAGCACTTTCTGCACAATCCCCAAATCGTTCTCCCTTAGACCCTGTTGCCCACCTCCACCTGAGCCAGGAGCCAGCCTAGATGCTTTCACTTAACCCTGGCATCCAGCCCAACTCTACCTGCAAATCCACCCCCTGCTCTAGGTCACTTCTTGCTTGGATTCCTGCAAACTGATCTCTTCTCCATGTTGCTTTCCTTCTGGAAATTAGAATCGTGATAAACGCAATGACAGAAATATATACAGTTAAGGCATTTGTCATAAGTGCTTTAATAAAGGAATGCTCAAGTACTATGACACACAGAAAGAGGAGCCAGTCTTGTGTCATATTTGTGCTTGAATTATTCAATAGTATCACCAGGCCTCAGGGTAAACTAAAAATCCCTTATATCAAGCTGAGCGAGGTGGTGAACGCCTGTGATACCAGTACTTAGGAAGCTGAGACAGGAGGATCACAGGTTTGAGGACAGGCCTTGGCAACTTAGCAACATTCTCAGCAACCTAGTGAGAACTCAAAATAAAAAATATAAAATAGGTCAGGAAGTATAGTTCAGAGGTAGAATGCCCCTGGGTTCAAATCCCTAGACACACACACACACACACACACACACACACACACACACACACACCTTGTACCCAGGAGCCTTTCAGCCTGGCCACTGCCAGCCCCCTCCTACTGGGCTCCTGAGTCCATCACTGGCCATTTGCAGTTTCCCTAAAGGTCATGTGGTTTCCCTCTGACCTTGAATGTTGCTCCCCTTCCCTGGAATGTTCACTCTGCAGCTTGTAGCTGAAGAAACCTCCCCAGTTCCTCACACCCCAGTCCAAGATGCTCTCCCCCTTCTCTATTCTCAGAGCACTCTGATGCCCGCACCAGAGCCCTTAGCCAGCTGCCCTAAATTTCCTCTGCACTTGTTCCCATTGTAGACTGTTTCTGAGGACAATGTGCAAGTCACCTCCAATATTAGAGCCCCAGCACCTAGCATAGCAATCCTAACAGGTGCTTAATGAACAAAAGGAAGTTCAATTCTGAGAGAAGAATGGTGTATACCTGCCTACAAGCAGGAAAGGCTTCATAGAGTTAAGAAACTTGTTTATATCAAAGAAAAATTGGGGTGCGCACTTGTAATCCCAGTATTTGGGAGGCTGAGACAAGAGGATTGCAGGTTTGCAGCCAGCCCCAGCTACTTAGTGAGGCCCTCTGCAGCTTAGTGAGATCCTGTTTCAAAATAAAGAATAAAAAATAGGGCTGAGGATATAACTTGGAGGTAGAATGCCCCTGGGTTCCATCCCCAGTACCGCAAAAAACATATATATAAAAAGAAAAATTGCTCATCATATTAAAAAGAACATATATCACAAAATAAGTTTAATATGATTCTTGGTGTTCGATTGCCAGCTCCAGCACATCCTAGCTGTGTGTTTCCCTTCTTTGCTGCAGTTTCCTCATCTGTAAAGTGACAAAACAACAGTGTCCATGAGTATAGTGGTTGGGAGAAGTAAACAAACAAACAAACAAACAAAAAAGCTTTCTAAGGCTTAGTATGGTACCGAGCATAGCTAGAGCACAATGCATCTATGTACGACTCAACAAGACCAGATATACTTATCCTACCTGTGTGATTTGTGATTAAACACCTGTAACTGCTTGTGAGGCTGGAGTCTGAGTGACTGGCCCCATTAAAAACCCCGGACGCCAAGCCCTGGATGAACTTCATGGCAACACTCCACTTACGCTGTGACCCATTACTGCAACTCCACTAGAAAAGGACACCTGGAAGCTGGTGCCTGGTTTCTTCTAGACTTTGCCCCTTGTGCTTTTTCACTCTGCTGATTCTAATCTGTCTCCATTTGCCATGCTATATTGTGGCTAGGAGCAGAGTAGCTTTTCTGAGTCCTGAGAATCCTAGTGAATCTTCAAGCCTAAGAGTGTCCTTGAGGACCTCTGACAACAGAAAAATGAATCATTTTGGATGTGTTGAATTTGGGGTCTCTGAGACATAAAAATTCATATGTCAAGTAGACAATGGGATACAAGGGTTTGGAGCTCAAAAGAGAGATCCAGGCTAAATATTAAGATCTAATGACATATTAGTGGCTATTGAAGCTATGTGTGTACAGGTGATGAAGGAGTGACAGACGATAGACTAAGAAGTAGAAGACAGAGATTTGGATATTGGATATAGGAGGGGTGGTAAAAAGCAGGTGTGGAAGAAGAGGCTCTTTCTAGAGAGAGAAGAGCCAGAGAGTTGACTGTTGACTGAATATTAGGAAGCCATTGTAACGTCATCCATAGGAAAGGGAGAATTTCAAGGAAGTCCAAATGCTACAAAGATGACAAGGTGAAAAGAGAAAAAGAAAAATGGTAACACAGTGGCCATTACTAACTGTAAGGAGGATTCCTCTGCATTTCCTGAATGAATTTAACCAATACTTGAGTACAAAGGAGACACTCTGATAATTGGTTTCATCTCGTCTCTCAGGTCAGAGTGCAGGGGAGGGGAGCTCCTTCCTCACGGCTGAAAGTGGGAGGGTGTTAGGGTCCCCAGCTGTACCCTAAGTCATGAATGGGAATGAGCCTGGAGGGGTGTGTGCAGGGCACCACTCAGCAGGTGTCGGGTGGCGTGAAGGTAAAAGCAGGGGTCTGGGGATGAGGCTGGTAGGAAAGCCTGAAGGAAGCTTGGCATTATCCTGAAGGACATGATGCAGAGGAATAAAGTGATAACAGCCACACTTAAACCATGGCACAGCCTGGCATCCTGGGGAGAATGACTGAAGAGTGACAGACCTGAAGTAGAAAGGGCTCTTAGGAGACCGGTGCTCCAGTCCAGGCAATGGGGTGTGCAGATGTGAAGTTCTCCCATGAACAATGGCTATATGGGTGTACTTTGTTGTCTTAAATAAGGTCCCTGAAAAAAATTGGACCATATTTTACACTTTTGTAAATTTCTCTCCAAGGGTTAACACATGATCTATAATGGACCCTCTGGGAACATAGGTTTTTATACTGTGAATCTTTCTGAATTATACATGCTTTTCAGGACATTAAAAAAGAGAAACTATTGAAATTAGTTTTAGAGTTGTGATATATTGTAGAATTCCATATATTGCCCTATTAGAAGGCAAACCTTTTTTTCTTTTCTTTTGGTACTAGAAATTAAACTCAAGGGCATTCTACCTCTAAGCTATACTCTCAGCCCTTTTTTTATTTTTTGTTTTGAAACAGGGTCTCACTAGTTGCTGACAGTCTCACCACATTGAATAAGCTGTCCTCAAATCTGCGTTCTCCTGTCTCAGCCTCCAAAGTACTGGGATTACAAACATGAGCCACCATGTCCAACCAAAGGCAAGTCTTTTACTGTCATATATACAGGAAGCTACACTTCTGGAAAAATTTATATCTTTCATCTAATTTCTTTTGCAGTACTGGGGATTGAAGCCAGGGGCATTCTACCTCTAAGCAACACTCTGAAGCCCTATTTTTTATTCTTTATTTTGAAACAGGGTCTCACTAAGTTGCAGAGGGCCTTACTAAGTAGCTGAGGCTGGCCATGAACCTGTGATTTTCTGGTCTCAGCCTCCCAAATACTGGGATTACAAGCATGCACTACCACACCACGCTTCTTTCATCTAATTGATGTGGAGTTTTATTCATTATTTCTTCTTCTTC
>PVLC010039957.1:0-14067 GCA_004027655.1 Graphiurus murinus
TGGACCCAAGGGTATTCAGCTTCCAAGCTACACTGCAGGCCCCCCCACCTTTTGTTTGTTTGTTTATTTGGAAACAGGGTCTCGCTAGGTTTCTGAGAGTCTTACTATATTGCTGAGGTTGCTCTGGAACCTGTGGTCCTCTTGTCTCAGCCTTCCAAGTACTGGGATTATAGGAGTGCATTATTATGCCCAGCATGACCCTACCCTTAAAAAAGAAAAACTGGGCCAGGCATGGTGGCGCATGCCTGTAATCCCAACACTTGGGAGGATGAGACAGAAGGATCACAGGTTCGAGGCCAGTCTCAGTAAGTTAGTGAGACCCTGTTTCACAAAATAAAACTGGGATGTTTTATTACTGAGTATGGCTGAGAGGTAGTATGCCCCTGGGATGAATCCCCAGTACCCCCCCCCCCCAACAAAGCAAAACTAGGACTACACTAGGGTTATTCTGTTAATAATGTTCCTTTTTCAAATACCATGACAATTTCTGTCACTAAACCCCTTGCAACATCAAAATGTTCAATGTAACAATATATTCTAGTTTACTTGCTTTTATTATTTTATATAAAAACCATGAAACGTTTCTCTGTTAATCTAGGTCTAAAACAGGCTTTGGAGACAGTGAATGACTACAATCCTCTGATGAAAGATTTCCCTCTGAATGACCTACTGTCTGCCACTGAGCTGGACAAGATAAGGCAGGCACTTGTTGCAATTTTCACCCATCTGAGAAAGATCCGAAACACCAAATATCCCATTCAGAGGGCACTGCGTTTGGTGGAAGCAATTTCAAGAGACTTGAGTTCTCAGTTACTCAAAGTATTGGGTACTAGAAAACTGATGCACGTTGCTTATGAAGAGTTTGAAAAGGTAAGTCCTGGTGCATTAGCAAGCCAGCCTCCAGGCAGGGAGATGCACGCACGCGTGCCCTTGTGTCACCTGGGGTTTCTATGTTGTGCCCTAGGTTATGGTCGCCTGCTTCGAAGTGTTTCAGACCTGGGACGATGAGTACGAGAAGCTTCAGGTGTTGCTGAGAGACATTGTCAAAAGAAAAAGGGAAGAGAACCTGAAGATGGTGTGGCGGATCAACCCTGCTCACAGGAAGCTTCAAGCCCGCCTGGACCAGATGAGGAAGTTCAGGCGGCAGCACGAGCAGCTGCGAGCTGTTATCGTCAGGGTCCTGAGGCCGCAGGTGCGACTTGCAGCGCACGCAGACGTTAAGCCCTCCTTGAAAAGGAACTAACTCCTCTCTGCTTTGCCCAGTATTTTTTTCTTTTAGCTCCACCCAGCTTCCACCTTTCTTTTTTACCAATTCTTTTCTTCCATTAAAAAACTGTAATCCAGAGCCAGGCGTGGTGGCACACACCTGTAATCCCAGTATTTGGGAGGCTGAGACAGGAGGATCACAGGTTCAAAGCCAGTGGCATGGTAACTTACTGAGACCCTGTTGAGGCCAGTATACGGTAACTTAGTGAGATCCTAAGGGCTGTGTGTATAGTTCAGTGGTAGAACGTCCTTGGGTTCAGTCCCCAGTACCTCCCACCCACACACACAAATATAATCCAACAAAACCACATTGTCAGAAAATCTCTATGGTGCAGAGTTAAAATGTATAGTGTTTTACTTGGCTTTGTTGACTTGGGGTTATAAAATGTTTGACTAACCAGACATGGTGGCACACACCTGTAATCCCAATACTTGAGAGGCTGAGACAGGAGGATCACAGGTTCAAAGCCAGTGGCATGGTAACTTACTGAGACCCTGTTTCAAAATAAAAAATAAAAACAGCTAATGATGTAGCTCAGGGATGGCATGCCTCCTGATTCAATCCCCAGTACCAAAAAAAAAAAATTTTTTTTTTTTTTTAACGAAAAGTTAAAAAACCCAGCCGAGGGTGGTGGCCCACACTTGTAATCCCAGTATTTGGGAGGCTGAGACCAGAGGATCCAGGTTCGTAGCCACCCTCAGCTATTTAGGCTCTCCATAACTTAGACCCTGTTTCAAAATAAAGAATAGAAATAGGGCCGGTGGTAGCCAGGCAGGGTGGCACACGCTTGTAATCCCAGTACTTGGGAGGCTGAGATAGGATCTGGGTTCGTAGCCAGCCTCAGCTACTTAGTGAGGCCCTCCGAAATTTAGACTCTGTTTCAAAATAAAGAATAAAAAATAGGGGAGGGGTGTAGTTCGGAGGTAGAATGCCCTAACTTCAATCCCCAGTACCACAAAAAAAAAAAAAATTTAAACCCATATTGCTGACTGATAATCTTTTTTTTTTTTGCGGTACTGGGGATTGAACTCAGGGGCATTCTACCTCCAAGCTATACCCCCAGCCCTATTTTTTATTCTTTATTTGGAAACAGGGTCTCACTAAGTTGCGGAGGCCCTCACTGAGCAGTTGAGGCTGTCCTCAAACCCGAATCCTCCAGTCTCAGCCTCCCAAATGCTGGTATTACAAGCGTCCACCACCATGCCCAGCTCTGACTGATAATCTTGAGTGTAACCTCCCTCCCCCTCGCCCTGAAGAAAACCTCTTCACTGGGTAAGTATTTTTTTGTTACCCTCTGTCTCGTAGGTCACAGCAGTCGCACAGCAGAATCAGGGAGAGGTACCAGAGCCCCAGGACATGAAGGTGGCCGAGGTTCTCTTTGACGCTGCAGATGCAAATGCGATTGAGGAGGTGAACCTGGCCTACGAGAATGTCAAGGAGGTGGACGGGCTGGACGTCTCCAAAGAAGGCACGGAGGCCTGGGAGGCGGCCATGAAGAGATACGACGAGCGGATCGACCGCGTGGAGACCCGCATCACTGCTCGCCTCCGAGACCAGCTGGGCACAGCCAAGAACGCCAACGAGATGTTCCGGATTTTCTCCAGGTTCAACGCGCTGTTCGTCAGGCCTCACATCCGCGGGGCCATCCGTGAGTACCAGACCCAGCTGATCCAGCGCGTGAAGGACGACATCGAGTCTCTCCACGACAAGTTCAAGGTCCAGTACCCGCAAAGCCAGGCCTGCAAGATGAGCCACGTTCGGGACTTGCCGCCAGTGTCGGGCTCCATCATCTGGGCCAAGCAGATCGACAGGCAGCTCACCGCCTACATGAAGCGAGTGGAGGACGTCCTCGGCAAGGGCTGGGAGAACCACGTGGAAGGGCAGAAGCTGAAGCAGGACGGGGACAGCTTCCGCATGAAGCTCAACACCCAGGAGATCTTCGACGACTGGGCGCGCAAGGTGCAGCAGCGCAACCTGGGTGTGTCCGGGCGCATCTTCACCATCGAGAGCACGCGCGTCCGAGGCCGTGCCGGAAACGTGCTCAAGCTCAAGGTGAACTTCCTTCCTGAGATCATCACACTTTCCAAAGAAGTCCGGAACCTCAAGTGGCTTGGTTTCCGAGTCCCCCTGGCGATCGTGAACAAGGCTCATCAGGCAAACCAGCTCTACCCATTTGCCATCTCGCTGATTGAGAGCGTCCGCACTTACGAGCGCACCTGTGAGAAGGTGGAGGAGCGCAACACCATTTCGCTCTTGGTAGCTGGCTTGAAAAAGGAGGTGCAGGCTCTGATCGCTGAAGGCATTGCCCTGGTGTGGGAATCCTACAAACTTGACCCCTACGTGCAGCGCTTGGCAGAGACTGTCTTCAACTTCCAGGAGAAGGTACCTCTGATGTTGTCCTCAAGGGTCTCAGTAGTGCGTTACAGCGGTAGTTAAGTCAGCCGTCACATTGGTGCCCCACAAAAGGCGTGTGGGATCAGTGCAGCCCAAGGCCACAGTGCTGACCGGGAGAAGGGGCAGGACTCGACTCACTGACACCCTGAGCTTAAAAACCAGCGGAGAGGGTACGGGAGGCTGACAGGACCGAGTCGGAGCTGTGTACTGATGAGGTGGGGGGAGGATGAGGCTCCAGATCTGCAGTTGTGAGCGCTCGGTACCATCACCCTGGGCTTAGGCATCCTTCCCCGTCTCCAGCTCAGCTGGACAGTTGTGGGCCTCCTAGCCCGGAGCCTGCCCCTGTAGACCACCTGATAGTGCAGGAGGCGGAACAGAGCTCCCTCAGTGCCTTCTGGACCTGCCAATCAGAGGCTGCCCCTCCCAGGAGCAGGAGTGAGTGGAAGAGAAGCGGATGGCGTCATTTACCTGTCCTATTCCCCCTGGGAACTCAGGGGTCAGCTGTCCTCACCCCAACAGCCAGGATTAGCTATTTATGGAAAACTTTTCTGCCTTGAGCTTTTTTTTTTTTTTTAATTGAAAAGATGTATAAAACCAGGCATGGTGGCACACACTTGTAATCCCAGTACTTGGGAGACTGAGACAGGAGGATCACAGGTTCGTGGCCAGCCTCAAGTACTTGGTGAAGCCCTTCACAACTTAGTGAGACCCTGTTTCAAAATAAAACATAAAAATAGGGTTGAGAGTGTAGCTCAGAGGTAGAATGCCCCTGGGTCCAATCCCTAGTACCGCAAAAAAAGAAAAGATGCATAAAATAAAGGAATAGAATAAGTGGGTGTTTAAAATATTAAATCTACCTCCCTTTAGGTGGATGATCTGCTGATTATCGAAGAAAAAATAGACCTGGAAGTACGTTCCCTGGAAACGTGCATGTACGATCATAAGACCTTCTCGGAGATCTTGAACAGAGTCCAGAAAGCCGTGGACGACTTAAACCTGCACTCCTACTCCAACCTGCCCATCTGGGTCAACAAGCTTGACATGGAGGTAAGGGCGGGTGGCGGAGACTGCTTTGTTCCCTTCCCACTAGTCTCTGAAGAGCTTGTTGCCTTAGAGGTTGTCTGTGGTAGTCCAGTTCCCCCTAGAATCCCTCTTAACTACAGCTAGAGCTGGCCGTGATGCTACATGCCAGGACGCAGCTCGGAGCTGAGCTAGGAGGAAGAGGAAGAGCCCCTTTGATTACCGGGCACATGACGGCTCCCTCTCTGCATTGCCCTCTTGCTGTTAAGATTTAGGGTTTTTTTTTTGTTATTGTTTTGGGGTGGGGTACTGGGGATTGAACTCGGGCATTTTACCTCCAAGCTATACCCCCAGCCCTATTTTTTATTCTTTATTTTGAAACAGGGTCTCACTAAGGTGTGAAGTGCTTCACTAGGTAGCTGAGGCTGGCCGCGAACCCGGATCCTCCAGTTTCAGCCTCCCAAATGCTGGGATTACAAGAGTGCACCACCACACCCGGCAGATTTAGGTTTTTTTGTTTTGTTTTGTTTTGTAGTGTTATAGACTGAACCCAGGGCCTTCAACATGCGAAGCCCATGCTGTACCACTGAGCCACACCCTGGCCTCTGGGTTCTTTTTCCTAGCCCCCCAGGCAGCTTCTTTTTATTTATTTATTTACTTATTTGGTACTGGGGATTGAACCCAGGCACATTCTACCTCCGAGCTCCACCCCTAGCCCTATTTTGTATTCTTTATTTTGAAACAGGGTCTCACTAAGTTGTGGAGAGCCTCACTAAGTAGCTGAGACTGGCCATGAACCTGGATCCTCCAGTCTCAGCCTCCCAAGTACTGGGATTACAAGTGTGCGCCACCACGCCCGGCTCCCAGACAGCTTCTGACAATTTGAAGAGAAGTACCTAGCAGCAAAACGACTCTTACATTCAGTGTAGAGGTTCTTGGCTCAGCCTGTGGAGGTGGGAGCTGTGTGTGTATGACTGAATGTACTTCAAATGAGGGTTGGGGGCCGGGCATGGTGGCGCACGCTTGTAATCCCAGTACTTGGGAGGCTGAGACTGGATTATCTGGGTTTGTGGCCAGCCTCAGCTACTTAGTGAGTCCCTCCACAACTTAGTGAGACCCTGTTTCAAAATAAAGAATAAGCCGGGCGTGGTGGCGCACTCTTGTAATCCCAGCATTCGGGAGGCTGAGATGGGAGGATCTGGGTTCGAGGCCAGCCTCAGCTACTTAGTGAGGCACTCCGCAACTTAGTGAGATCCTGTTTCAAAATAAAGATTAAAAAATAGGGCTGGGGGTGTAGCTCGGAGGTAGAATGCCCCTGAGTTCAATTCCCAGTACCGCCAAAAAAAAAGGGCATAACTGTGGAGAGGCCCGGAGTGGGGGTGTTTGATAGCAGAGGCTCTGGGATGTACCTGGTTAGTTCCCAAGCTGTGATTTTTTTCCCCTTTTCTCTCTCTCTCTTTTTTTTTTGTTTTTGTTTTTGTTTTTGTTTTTGTTAATGGCTGAGTCAGTTGCAGTACATCTACACAAAGTAGCACTCTGAGAGGGAAGATTAACAACCCCACTCTGCTGCCCCCTCAGCCGGTCGGAATCCCCAGGATGGTTGTGTGGCCCGAGACAGACTGTCCACAAATACCTGCGATGTCCTATTCATAGGAATTTGTCTCGTTCTAGATGAGAGAGGACTTTGTTCTTTGTTAAAAGGACATGGTTTTATAGCAAAAGCACAGTTTTTCTGGTTTTATCTCTCAGACTTCCAGGAAAACACTCTTTTGTGAATTTTCTTTCATGTTGAACAAACCCCAGCACCCTAACTGCACCCACCCGCTGCACTGTGTTCGTTGTCTCCTGTCACTTCTGAGGCGGGGACTGGAGGTGCAGTTGGCCCAGAGGTGGAGAATGGAGTCCAGCGCTGAGGGCGACCTGAGTTTGGGAGCAGGAGATGTGATAGCGAGGGTCGGAGCTAGGGGCTTCATCCTTAACCAAAACGTCTCCTGCCTGCTAATGCTCGTGTGTGTGAGCTGACTTGCCAAAGAAATACTGTTCTCTGACGCACGACTCTCTCTGTAGATTGAAAGGATTCTGGGCGTTCGTCTGCAAGCCGGCCTAAGAGCTTGGACCCAGGTCCTTCTTGGACAGGCTGAAGATAAAGCAGAAGTTGACATGGACACGGATGCTCCACAAGTTAGTCACAAGCCTGGCGGAGAGCCGAAGATCAAAGTGAGCATTTCCTGTGGCATCGCATCTCCCCATAGGAGGACCTTCGGGCTGGGCGTGTGCAGTGCGCAGATTTGAAGCCAGCCTCAGCAACTTAGCAGAATCCTGTTTCCAAATAAAAAATAAAATAAGGCTGGGGGGTATAGGTCAGAGGTAGAATGCCCCTAGATTCATTCTCCAGCCCCCCCCCCAAAAAAAAATTAATAAAAATGGAAAGTGTCGGGTCCCAGAGAGGCAGTGGGTGTGTCTTAAGTCCTTAACATTACCTGGTGGAGCCTGTAGCTTAAAGCACTGGCAGAAGGCGGAGATGCCGCTTGGCTCCAGAACAAACCAGCGCTGTGTGTGGCTGGCCGCAGGCCTGCTTCCCGTCACCACATCAGAGGCTCTGGCTTCTCAGCCTTGAGGTTGTGACATCGGCAGATGGCTGTGTACATCGATGGTGCCCCATCGACCATCGTTGTGTCTTGGACACCAGGGACCCAGGAGGAGGCGAAGCCCTGCCTGCCTTTGACTTGTTAGGGTCCCGGATGGGAAAGGGGGGTCACAAACACAAAACTGCAAGACCGTATCTGATAAAGTGACAGACTTTGTGGTTCAGCTGAAGTTGTTTAGTAATTTAGAGGTGTTAAGAATCAAATTGCTGGGCATGGTGGCACATGCCAATAATTCCAATACTTGGGAGGCTGAGGCAGGAGGACCAAAACAAAAATTGAACTGGGGCTGGGGGTGGAGCTCGGAGGTAGAATGCTTGCAGGTTCAATACCCAGTACCAATCAAAAAGAATCAAAACCGTTTTATTGAAATATATTGCTGAGTAAACAATAAAACCTTGCTTTTACAGAATGTTGTTCATGAACTAAGAATAACCAATCAAGTCATCTATTTGAATCCACCAATTGAAGAGTGCAGATACAAGCTGTATCAGGAAATGTTTGCTTGGAAGATGGTCGTGCTGTCGCTCCCCAGGATCCAGAGTCAGAGGTACCAGGTAAGCCTCCGTGGCCTGGCGCCCGTGCCCTCTGGCAGCTTCAGTGTGTGTGGGGGGAAAGCCAAAGGAGGTTTTGTGTGGCCTGACTTTGCCTCAGTCGTTGCTTGGCGTTTATAGCTTGGTCTTCTGGGGTTGGGGTTGTTGCTCCGTGGTAGAGAACCTCTAACCTCCGAGTGAGTTGACACTGCTCCTGTCAGAGCCCTTCAGAGGCTTCCTGTCTCAGCGGGGAGCTAGAGTCCCGCAGTGCTTGCTGGTCCCTCCTCCTATGCTGCGGTGTCTTCTCTGACTTCAGCTCTTGCTTCTCCCCAGCTGGGCTAACCCCCACCCCCTATCTTTGCACTTGCTAATCTCTGCTTAGTCTCTCATAGTGAGTGACCACACCACTTCCCCCTCTTCTGGTCTCTGCTCAAATAGCACCTGTGGTGAGGCCTTTCCTGACTTCTTGATTTAAAATACGACCTGGCATAGGTATATAGCTCAGCATTTGCCCTGGGTTCAAGTCTCAGCACTGCAAAAAAAATACATATATAACATATATATAATATAGTACCACGCAACCCCCTCCTGCCCCGCCCTCCATTCCGTCCTCTGGAATCCCCGCTCTTTCTCCGCAGGATGCTTACCACCTGACCAGTCCGTTTACTTCGCATGCTCCTTGCTTGTCTCTCTCCTCCCTTAGAGCTCAGTTCACCTGAGCAGCAGGGGTGTCTGTCTGTCCGTCTGTCTGTCTACTGTGCATGGTCTGTGCCGGGCATGCAGCAGGGCTCATGCAGCAGGGGCCGTGGCTGCTTCATGCGTTCTTGTGCTGCTTGTCCTGTGCTGTCACCAGCAGCGCCTGCTGTCCCGGGGGGTGGTGAATGTTCCTGTTGTTGGTTGATGAGTTAACTGCAAGTAGGCTTGCCAGTTACTTAAGCTGGATACTTCCTTCCGTATCACTTGTCCCTGAGGTGCCTTTTGCATGACGACTATTCCTCCGGTGCACCTTGACTAGTAAAAGGTGACTGAGGCTAGCATTTGGTACATAGCACTTGCTATGCTTTTCATCTCTTTTGGTTGGTCAGGTGGGAGTGCATTACGAATTGACGGAGGAAGAGAAATTCTATCGGAACGCTCTGACACGGATGCCCGACGGCCCCGTTGCCCTAGAAGAGTCCTATTCTGCTGTCATGGGCATCGTGACTGAAGTCGAGCAGTATGTGAAGGTAGGCAACTCCTGGTTTCATCTAAATGTGCTGTGTGAGCCGGGCACAGTGGTGCACACCTGTAACCCCAACACTTGGAAGGTTGAGACAGGAGGATCACAGGTTCAAGGCCAGCCTCAGCAACTTAGCAAGACCCTATTTCAAAATAAAAAAACAAAAATGGCTGGGGGTGTAGCGTGGAGGTAGAAGGCCCCTGGGTTTAATCCCTAGTACCAAAAATTAATAAGTAAATATAGCATGTAGTGCCGGGCGTAGTGGCGCACGCTTGTAATCCCAGCATTCGGGAGGCTGAGACCGGAGGATCCGGGTTCGCGGCCAGCCTCAGCTGCCTAGTGAGGCACTCCGCAACTTAGTGAGACTCGGTCTCAAAATAAAGAATAGGGCTGGGGGTGTAGCTCGGAGGTAGAATGCCCCTGAGTTCAATCCCCAGTACCGCAAAAAAATTAAAAAAAAAAAAAAAAAAAAATATATATATATATAGCATGTAGTATATCAAGACACTAAGAATATGAGACAAAGAATGCAGGGCTAAGCCTGCATTGTGGCACTTGGTACTTGGGAGACTGAGATAGGCAACTTAGCAAGACCCTGTTTCAAAATTTTAAAAGGCTGGAGTGTAGCTCAGAGGTAGCTCAGTGTAGCTCTGGGTTTAATCCTAAGCAACTATACATGCACACACACGCACACACCCCGTGCACAACAGAGAAGTGAAAGATCTTGAGCACAGACAGTATGGTTCACTAGGTAGTATTTGCTTAGAGTGAGCAAAGAATGAACAATAGAGCAGTCTTTTGGAGACTTAATGATGGTTTTCAGAAAGAGTAAACTTTACTTTTTTGTATTTGAAAATTCTGAGAATCTGAAATGCGTTTTTTGAACGGTGGTGAAAGGTGAACCCCTGGGCAGCCTCGGCGTGGAGCTGCAGTGCTTAACCGCTCCTCCTTTGCAGGTCTGGCTTCAGTACCAGTGTTTGTGGGACATGCAAGCCGAGAACATCTACAACAGGCTCGGCGAGGATCTCAACAAGTGGCAAGCTTTGCTGGTCCAGATAAGGAAGGCCAGAGGGACGTTCGATAACGCAGAGACCAAGAAGGAGTTTGGCCCGGTGGTGATCGACTACGGCAAGGTGAGCTCGGCTTGCTCCTGAGAGCCGGGTCCTGTGTGACTGAAGCCCAGGTGAGCTGACGCACTGCTGGCCTGCCTCGCCCACAGGTGCAGTCCAAGGTGAACCTGAAGTACGACTCGTGGCACAAGGAGGTTCTCAGCAAGTTCGGGCAGATGCTGGGGTCGAACATGACGGAATTCCATTCCCAGATCTCGAAGGTGAGGAGGTGGGGTCCCGCCCGTGCGACTGGGCGCCTGAGCCTCGCCCGTGGTAAAACCCGGCCCTCTCTCCACAGTCTCGCCAAGAGCTAGAGCAGCACTCTGTGGACACCGCCAGCACCTCCGACGCGGTGACCTTCATCACCTACGTGCAGTCTCTAAAACGCAAGATCAAACAGTTTGAGAAGCAAGTTGAGGTGAGTTCTGTGGATAGACGGAATTCGCAGACTCGCCCTCGTGTAACGTGGCTTCGATCGTGTTTCGTGTTGAGGGAATGTTCTGACTCCACCCTTAAAGCCCCATTTCTTAGAGAACGATCCACAGGCCATCCCCATCAAGCCACCTGATGGTGCTTGTTACCGTCCATTGCCTAGGTTAGCACCCCGGGAGTCTGCGTCTCAAAGCTCTGCAGGTGATTCCTATGCACTGCAAGGTTTGAGAACCAATTTTTTTTTTCTTCCTTGCTTAATCTTTTTCTGGAGTTTTCAAGACACTGGATGTGAATATGCTTTTTTACATTTTGGGATGAAAGGGTGAAGCACAGCCCCTGGGTGCTTCAGGTTCAGTCCAGGGCCCTGTAGGTGCGGCCGTCCGCTGTGACTGGCTAGCCGTGTCTGGCTCTCAACACGCTGCCCTCTGATCGCACAGCCTCAGGCAGGAGGCTGTAGAAGAACAAATGCTTGGCTCTCTTGTGTTCTGTAACCATGCAATGCCTTCTCTTTCGTGGAACTCTGCGAATAGTTTCTCTTACCATTGTAGAAGAAAACCAATTTCCTTTTTAACTCTCAAAGCTCTACCGCAATGGTCAGCGTCTGCTGGAAAAGCAGAGGTTCCAGTTCCCACCGTCCTGGCTTTATATCGACAACATCGAGGGAGAGTGGGGGGCCTTCAATGACATCATGCGGCGGAAGGACTCTGCCATCCAGCAGCAGGTGGCCAACCTGCAGATGAAGATCGTGCAGGAGGACCGGGCCGTGGAGAGCCGCACCACCGACCTGCTGACGGACTGGGAGAAGACCAAGCCTGTCACGGTGAGCCCCCTCTTCCCGGCCACACGGCCAGCGCGCCCTCTGCTGTGTGCTCTTCAGACTCAGAGAGCCTGGCTGTGGCCCAGCTTTCCTCTGCTGGAGACTTCTTTTTCTTTTTGTAATTAAAACAATATTTGCAGCTAAGCATGGTGGCATGTTCCTGTAGCCCCAGCTACTTGGAAGGCTGCGGCAGGAGGATGGCCTGAGCCCAGGAGTTGGAAGCTACCCTGAGCAACATAGCCAGACTCCCTCTCTCAAAATAAAGAAAAACCCAAAGGGCCGAGGTGTAGCTCAGTGGTGGGACACTTGCTTAGCATGTGGGAGACCCTGGGTTCAACAAACCAGCACCTCAAAAAAAGCAATACTTGTAGGTGGTGATGTGAAAACCAGCTTAGATCTTTTGCCCAGATGGAGAATCATTTAATTCCGGAGTTGGTTTGAAGGGCTGAAGTTTTTTCTGTTTTTACACTATCCGCTTCCTTTACTCATACTCAGAATGTGATATCCATAGACACCGGGCAAGCCTCCCAGTGCTGCTGCTGGCTGTACATTACCGAGCCTTCCCAACCCCAGAGCCTGCCACGGCCGCGTCTCTTCATTCCCTCGGGTGCTTGCTGAGCGCCGGCTGTGTTGGGGCACTGGCACTGCCGCCTTTGGGGGGGAGGGTGGTAATAAGTGAACAGGGACGGCGCGTTCTTTGACTCAGAGACTGGCGTGGTACCGACGAAGCTAATGGAGGGCAGGTGCCTGCGGCCGCTGCTGTGTCTGAGAAGGAAACGGGAGGGACTGAAGCATGTGGGGGGTGACGGCAAGTAGATGCGGCATGCTTGGCTCATTGGGGTGGGATTCAGATTTTTGTTTATGTAGATGTACAGATACGCATAGGAAGAAACGAAAGGGAAGTTGAAATACTTTGAACGCTAATCCGCCTTCTGGTTTTGGGGGTACGTTCTCCTCAGTAGGCCCTGGCAGACTCGGCCTCCCACAGCATGCCACAGGGCCCTCACAGGCACTGCTGTGCCTTTAATTTTGGTTAGTCCCCATGTTAGGAGTTTTGAAGTTCCCGCTCCATTCATGCCAGTGCTTGCTCGGCAGCGGACTGAGCAGTGATCGATAGCAAGGTTCTGGCAACTGCAGCTTGGTGCCAGGAAAGTTAAAACTCTAGGTGGGGTTTTCCTTTGGTAGAAACTGCCACTTTATGTGCCATGCTTCAAAGACATCAAGATGGAAGGGAAGCATGCTTCTGCTGCAGGGCAGCCCATCCTGGTGGCGTCTCACTTGGCACATCGGGGAAGATGTGGCTGTCGGGTCCCGAGAGCCTCGTCCCCTTGAGTCACTGTAGTGTGCCATCTGAGGCTCCTCCTTTCCCCTCCCAGGGCACCTGTGAGACGAGGGCTGAACTGAGAGGTGTTCCACCATGATGATATTTTTATTTATGTAAAATATTGATGTAAGTCTCACATTCGTTACTGTGGACATCCTACGTGGACATCTTGTTGAATGTTTACCTATATAGACGTGTTCAAGGAATCAGGAATTTCCAGCTTAGCAGGCCCCTTCTTTTATTTATTTATTTTGGGGGGGGGAGGCTGAGAATTGAACCCAGGTCTATCCTACCTCCGAGCTACACCCCTAGCCCTTCTTATTGTATTTTGAAACGGTCTCACTAAGTTGCTGAGACTGGCCTCAAAACCACAATTCTCCTGTCTCAGCCTCTCAGGTACTGGGATGATAGGCATGTACCATCGCGCCCAGTTAGACCCCTCACTTTGAAGCCATGGAGCTCCTCTCTCGGGAGAAGGCACTGCATTTCTCTGTGTTGTGACTGCTTTCAGGGCAATCTTCGCCCGGAGGAGGCCCTTCAGGCTCTGACCATCTATGAGGGGAAGTTTGGCAGGCTGAAGGATGACAGAGAGAAGTGTGCAAAGGCCAAGGAGGCGCTGGAATTGACGGACACGGGCCTGCTCAGTGGCAGTGAAGAGCGTGTGCAGGTAGGTAGCGGCTGATCGAGGGGCTGGGATTGCTCCATCCTGGTCTGCCATTGTCCTGGGTCATCTCTGGGGTCCTCCCAGATTCTCACGTGATTTCTTCTCTTTTTTTTTAATTTGTGAGATGATTCCTATTTTCGACATTTAACTGCTTTGCTGTTTTCAATCACAGGTGGCCTTAGAAGAATTACAGGACCTCAAAGGTGTTTGGTCAGAACTTTCCAAGGTCTGGGAACAAATCGACCAGATGAAGGAGCAACCATGGGTTTCAGTACAGCCTCGAAAGGTGCGTCTCGTCAGAATAGCTGTTGTGTCTGTATTACATTAACAGCTACATGCTATTGGGAACCTTGCAAACAAGGAACTATGTTGAGATCACAGGATGTCATGTAATGTCCTGCATGTCATTCACATTATTATCCTAACATAAAATTTATTTATTTATTTTTTTTTTTTGCGGTACTGGGGATTGAACTCAGGGGCATTCTACCTCCGAGCTACACCCCCAGCCCCTTTTTATTCTTTATTTTGAAACAGAGTCTCACTGAGTTGCGGAGTGCCTCACTAGGTAGCTGAGGCTGGCCGCGAACCCGGATCCTCCGGTCTCAGCCTCCTGAATGCTGGGATTACAAGCGTGCGCCAC
>PVLC010039958.1:0-14094 GCA_004027655.1 Graphiurus murinus
AATTATGAACTCCATGTATAATATCTAATTATAACATATTTGATTCTGCATATTTCTTAATAGCATTTACTGAACACTTTATTCTACAAGCATTCACCAAAGTGTTTGTACACAGAAGGTATTCAACAAATGTTGTTAAATAATCTAGAAATTACTGTATGTTGTTTTTACTGACAACCACATGTAACCATGACTTTAAAATGGGACCAGGAGCTAGAGATTTGCCCCTCATATGCACAGGAATGCCTCTTGTTCATTTTTAGTTTTTTCATTATTGTTCCTCCCCTCCAAAGCTCTCTTTCACTCGGCAATTCTAGGATGCTCTATAATTAGAAGCCAACGAGGCATCAGCTACTTCCTCTGGGCAAGTTTGTGCCTTAACACCTCTCAGTGACCTTCCACGCTAATTAAACTACGTGTGAGAATAAAGAACATTGGTACTTAACTGAAATAAAAAGCAATTAAGTGGAAACATTTGGAGATGATTGTATGTTAATAAGAAATCTTAATCAATGTGTATACCTATGAGACTACCAGAAGCACCTTTGAAGAATTAGCATTTTCTAATCAAACAAAATACAAACTTCTTTGCTTCCTAAGATGTGCACAAGCTCATATAAAGTCTTTGATTTGTCTCAGAGACAGAAAAAAAAATGTACTGTCTTCTGTTACTCTCTTTGTATTCTTCTGAAAATAACAAGATATCCCTGAAGCAAAGTTTACTTTCTCTAATGTATTAATTGAGAGTGCTCTAAATTATATCCAAGCAATCTAAACTTGACTTTTTTATATTTCTAAACCTTAGCACATTAGTAATTCATATTACAAGTGTGGAAATAAAATAGATTAAATGCAGGAAGTTTAGATCAGGGGCTAGTGATGTATAGTCACTGTGTCTCTCTATTTTCAGCCTAAAGCTAGGACTGGTGTTCATATTTTCAAAGAGTTTTTATAAAATAAAAAACTAAAAAAGAATATGTGACGGAGGCTATAAACATTTACTATCTGTCTCTGAAAGAATGGAAAGCTTGCCGAACTCTTATTTAGATGGTGTTCTGAAATGGAAATATTGATACAACATAATACATAAAATAATATGGACGTAAAAGTCTAGAATGAGGAAATTAAAACTTAATTTAATTTACTCATTAAATCATGGATTAATTAATTCAATAAATATTTATCCTATTCTAATTATGTCCAAGGAATACTCACACAGTTCTCTCTTCTGCTTATTTCAGATGGCTTAGCAGGTGCACCTTAACCCTATTTTCATACAAGGAACCTAGAATCAGCACTAGTTAAGTAAGTTACCATTTATCAGCCCATGAATCAAAGCTGGTGTGCATCTAATTCTGAAATCTCATCAATTTTCATTACGTCTTACCGTTTTGTTGTTGTTGGTTTTTTTGCTGTTGTTTGTTTTGTTTTCTTTTGTTTCTTTTACTGTGAAGAATATGCAGGTATGCATTTAGTGATGACTGGTGGTCAGTGACTTCTTTGAATAATAGATAAAAAATGATTTAAATTAAACATTAAATTTCAGTATAAAATTAGTGCCTTTGAGATATCGAAATCATTTTTCATTAGAGTAGACATTTTCCCCACAAGTTTTATACACTATGAATTGTCTTTTCAAATATTCTTCCTCTCCCATTTCCTAGACATTATGGAGTATGCCATTTTAAAGGTTCAAATTAATACATTTCCTGAGTTATCCAATCCAAATTTATGAAGCTGTTTGTACAATACACAAAAGTTCAGCATGGTTTATACAATCTATTCAGAGCCTATGATTTTGTATAGAGTAAACATTAACAGAACTTCTGTCTCATAAACAAAAATTCCAACAGCTACAGACATGTGAAAAGAGGACTAAGTAGCAATTAAAATAATAACAAGATTTCTGCAATAGCTTTTCTAAAAGATTTTGTAAACTCTAGGACTTTAGGTAGAAATCTGTATAAATTAACTCTCATTTGCCAGGCATGGTAGCACATGCCTGTAATCCCAATGCTTGGGAGGCTGAGACAGGAGAATCATCACAGGTTCAAGGCCAGCCTCAGCAAATTAGTAGGACCCTGTTTCAAAATAAAAAATAAAAAGGGGTGGAGATGTAGCTCAGAAGTAAAACAACCCTAGATTCAATATACAGTATCAAAAAACAAAACTACTTCTCAATCAATTGAATAAAGGGGATATTAATCTTGTTCAGAATCTTACCAGGTTCAGGTGAGCTGAATCTACAATGTTCTAGAGTACTGTGTTTCAGATACACATGGATCCCTCATAAATATTCATACAACCTTATAAGAATAAATATTTCACATGGCACGCCTAATGGTAAATCTTGCCCAACACTGACAAAAGAGAATCTTGATGCATTATTCCTCTTTTTCACTTCAAATCAATACATTTGATTCCTTGTAATTGTTTGTTTTTTTCCCCTATTATGTTATGCTTTTATTCATGTATGCCTTGTGCAGTAGTATGCTAGAAATTGTGCCACTCTACCAAATAAAGTGGAAGGAATACTCTGGGCCTCCTTAGGAACTTAGAATCTACTTCAGTAGGTAAGGTAAGTAATATAATAATTTGTGGGCTCTGAGATTATATCTTTTGATGTTAAACATTTTAAGTTGAGATATGCTGAACAGTTGCTGTTGACCAGGCTGAACTCAGGATAAGGCTGCCATTGCTTAAACATGCTCAAGACTCAAATCCTCCTTGTTCATGTCACTGGGCATTGGAGCTACATGAGGAGAGTTTAATTACATTTAGAATGTGATCTTACTCTATCTTATAGCATCAAAATGAAAAATTATTGTTTGTTTTGAAAAAAAATGTGACTGGGAATTGGGAGTTTACACAAATGAAGCAAATAGTTGCTTTTGGGAAAATTCCATATTTTTCATTTGCAATTTTTAGATTTTGTCAAAAGAGCAAAGACCAAAAACAATATTTTCTCTCTCTCTCTCTCTCTCTCTCTCTCTCTCTCTCTCTCTCTCTCTCTCTCTCTTTCTCTCTCTCTCACACACACACACACACACACACACACACACACACACACACACAAATGCTTATTATATGCTAAGCAATGCAAATGAGAGCGGTAGACATTGCCAAATCTCTTAAAATAGACAAGAGAAATTTCAAATAAGCATAATGCTACTATGACTATTGTTAAATAATTATGTCATACATGACTTAATTGGTAGCATTTGTTTGTTTCTTTTTTTGGCAAATAAAATAGTACCAGGTCTTGAAAGTCAATGTAATCTGAAATCCAACAAAGTATGATACTTATGAAACTAACAAGTAACAATGCAAGGCTGTTTGTTTCTAAACCCAAATGAAATATTTAAACAGTATAGGACACTAATAAAAGCCGTGGTAAATGAAAATAGGAGCTGAGTTTTGTGTTAATGATAAACTGGACTTTGAAAATTGAAGTAAAGATGAAGGCATTATAGGCAGGATAAAGATTATAAACAAATATTTAGAAGCGAAGGGTTGATATAGATTTAGACTTAGCTATAGTGAAAAAATAAAGCTTTGGGAAGTGTCAAAAGACTGGACTTAGAGTTCCTTGGAGGTCCAACTGAGACATATAAGATATATTCCACAATTACTAAGGGTGATATCCTGTATTTTCGAAGAATACTATTATTCCATTGCCTTCTAACTGCTATTGTTTCTGTTGCAAAATTATCAACAATGTTCTCATCAATTCTTTGAAGGTAATGTAGTTCCTTTTGTCTTCTCTTTTTGAGCTTTTTAAGTGTCTGTTGCAGTTCTTAGTCAGTTTTGGAAAATTCTTGATCATTGCCTCTTTGTGTATTGATTCTGCCAAAATCTATTCCTCTCCCCCATAAGTATTTAACAGCTATTTTATTTTTCCTTCTATTTTTCCTATGTGCTTCAGTTTAAATCTTTTGTCTGTATCTATGTTTTATTTTATTAATCCATTTGTTAAGTTATTAATTGTGGATATTTTATTTTTCAATTCAAAAAATCCTATCTAATTTTTTCAACAGATTCTAAATCTTCAATAAAATTACTCACCTTCTATTTTCTTGAACACACCAATCATAGTTATTATCTGATAAAGTCATTATCTGATAATCCAATATCTAGCTCATCTGTGAGATTGTTTCCATTGTCTGAGTTTCCCTTTTTTCTTTTCCTTTTGGCCTTAGATTTTGGTTATATAGTTTTATCCCTTGACAAGCCTCGTAGCCCTTTTACTGGACTGTGAGCATTGCTCTTAACAATTGTGAAAGCTTTGAGTGATGTCATTGACTTCTCATCAGAGTTCATTCTTTCCTCTGATAGTCATAGTAAGGATACATTCTCTTAATTCATTCAGGGATTAGACCAAGTTGAGGCTGGGTTGTTTCAGTAATGTTCAGTCTTTTTTCAATTAGGTATTGTACCTAAACTAAGGCTAGTTCCCCGAAAGCTTTCAACTGAGAACACAGTCTGTTCACTAGGACTCCAAACCCTGAAAAATTCTGAAATCTAAGTAATGATTATCAATAATTAGAATTAGCAGAAGCAATAGTTTACTTCTGAAATATAAATTATCGTTGTCATAATTAAATTGCCAGAATTATGGAATTTTCTGATCTGCATTTTAGTTGTCTTCAGACTTGACTTATAGTTTTCTTCATGGTGCAGTTTCTGTATTTGGAAAATGTCTTGGGGAAAAAATGGACACATATTTGAAACCATCAAGACTATTTTTAGTCATTTTAGACTAGTAAATGATACAATGTCTCTGTCTTCTGTCCTGGGTAAAAGCTTATCTGTCTCATATGCATTCTTATTTTGGCTCCCAGTCTCAAAAGTTTCAGTCCATGTTGGCTTAGCTTCATTGCTTTGGGCCTGTGGAGGCACAGTACATCATGGTGGAAGTATGAGAAGGTGACTTCACCTCATGGTTACAGCAAAGCAAAAAGAAAGAGAGAAGAAAGGGCCAGGGTTTCAATATCCCCATGCAATGTCACACCCCTAGTGACCTAACTTCTTTCTACTAGTCTCCCCCCCTCTTACATGTTTGACTACTTCCCAATAATGCCACAGATTGGTGAACAATTCTTTAACACATGAGCTTTGGGGGAATGCTTCAGTTAGCATTCTTACTACAGTACTCCAAAACAACTGACCACACAACTTAGAGGAACAAAGATTTATTTTCTCACAGTTCTGGAAATTTCAGAAAATTCTGGAAAATTCAGGGGTTCAGTCCATGTCAGCAAGGACTATGGAGCTCAAGGTATGGCAGAGAAGGAGAGAGAACAAGAAATCTGTTATCACATCATGGATGTATCCACTGATGACATTACAACCCTTGTGACTTAATTTTACCAACTCTGAACATTAATACATGATCTCTTCAGGGGACATTCTGTATCTAACCATAACAGTAGAAATTTAAGATCCAAAACATAGCAACCTCCAAGATAGATATTCTCACAACAGACAAATAACTAAAAGGTTTAGATATGTAATATCATGTTTATTACTCCCAAAGCCTGCATATCATCTGTATGGATCAGTAAGGCTTGGTTCTGCCATTACTAAACCACAACTGCTTGGTTTGTCAAATGAGAATAACAATATCTATTTCATAGAATGATGATATTTGAGATCAATAGAATTGAAGCATCTCACTAACTACAAAGAGGTATATACTTTAAGGTTAATTGGGATTTGTTTAATGATGTATGATAAGACACAGAGGCATGGAAATGAATATCATGAAAGAAGAACTTCACACATACACACACACACACACACACACACACACACTCACACACAGATCCTTAGAAACAGTAGGTTAGAGATGTTTTTTGTGAGAAGAAACAGTCAAGACAGGGTCATGATTAGGAGTGGCTGGTCGGAATAATTTTCTTATGCTCTTGCATATAAGTGCTATCTCTTATTGTCTTATATGTGGCCATGGGGTTATGGAGATTGGTGGATAGTGGATCAGAGAGTAAAAACCTGATAAAGGAGGTTGTTGGGAGGATGGAATCTGTGAAGGGACATTCTCTCCAGAAAGGCCTCAAGGTGTTAAAACATCTAATATATAGCAAAAGACATGATTTATGAAGTGCAGAAATAAAAGTGGGATTTACCTTTCTCAAATCCCAATAGCATACTAACTCTGAGATTATAATGAATGATAAAATCTTCTAGGAGATTCAAATTCTGCTTTTGTTTCCTGTAATGAGATGTATGGATAGATCTCTAACTCTTCAAGGGAGTCTCCTATAGTTCAGTGGAGAAAGAAATCTCTGTGTTCCCTGATTTTATCAACTAATTCAGTGCCATTTATAAAATCTCCAGAAGAGGCTGCTAATGACAATTGTATTTCAATCAATAGTTTTAAAACTCCAACCTTAGTTATCTCTAAGCAGCTATTACATATTGTGTAATACATATTTCCTAATAAAACGTTAGACCAGAAGCATATTTTCAAAATATACTACAACATATACATTATATCCATTGTTTGTTTTTATTGAATTCTCTACCCTGAGTAGAAATGTATTTGTCATTTGGGTAAGGCTTAACAAATCTTCAAAATTAACACTTTAACATCTTCCTGTAATATAAATATTTGTGGGGGCAGGAATTTTTGCATTCTGAGAATCTGGTTATGAATCTACTAAGAGAAGTCTCCATTCCTTAACAATCTTATATTCCTAAAATGCTAGCCATTGAGCAATTTCAAAAATGTATAATTTATTAATCCCAAACCAAAGTGTATCATAATTAACTCAAAATTACAAAGAATTCCATTTCAATTATTAGATTAACTTATTTTTACAAAGAGCACAATGCATTTCCATAATAAAAAGAAATTATCCTTCTGGCAGAGGGAGTAGAGAATAAACAGCCATTAATAATATTTCCCAAGTCTCTCAATCTGTATCCTGGAAGAAAACTTTTTTTTTTTTTTTTGATGCCTTATGTATCCTCATGAAGAGAGGTCACTTAGTGGAAATCACCTCCCTCTACCTTTTTCTTCATTACTCCTCTAGGAGATGTTAATGTATATATTTAATTTATATAATAAATCATATTAATCATGTTAATTTATATAATAAATCATATTCTTTCTTTGTTTAAATTTTAAATCAACCTGTAATAATCGTACGTATTTATGGAGTGCAATGTAATGTTCAGTACATATATACATTGTGTGATGATCAAATGGGGTAATTAGCATATCTGCCACTTCATACATTTCTCATTTCTCTGTGGTAAAATCATTCAAAATCCTCTCTTCAAGCTACTTTGAAATATATAGTCCAAAAATACATAATTTTTAACTCTAGACACTCTACTGTGTAACAGAACATCAAAACATATTCCTCTTATTTACTTATAACTTTGTACCAATTCACCAGTGTCTCCCCATCATTCCCATCCTTCTCCCATTCCTAGTCTCTACTCTCTACTTTTAAGAGGTCAATTTTTTTTTTTGGTGGTGGTACTGGGGATTAAACTCAGGAGTATTCTACCTCTGAGCTACACCTCCAGCTCTATTTTATTTTTTTATTTTGAAACAAGGTCTCACTAAATTGTGAGGGGTTTCCCTAAGTTGCTGAGGCTGACCACAAACCTTTGATTCTACTCCCAAGTACTGGGAATACAGGCATGTACCACCATACCCAGCTAGAGGTCAACTCTTTTAGATTCCATAGGAACATAATATCTTTACCTTTTTAGCTCAATGCTATCCTTTCTCCCTTTTGGGAGTGAGCCTCCTGGCAGAGAGCCAGGCAAGCCCACACTCCCAGACCCACAAGTACATCTGGACCAGCCATCTCCACCAGGAAGCTTTGCAACCAGATAGATGTACTAGGCTATCTAACTCTGGATCTCATTCATCAAGTCATCCTTGCCCATCACTGATAAAAAATATATGTTGTTCTCCATCTTTGTTTTACTGCTCAAATGGTTTAAACCTGCACAGGAAAGACAGTGCTATTCATTTGGAGACCTCTTCAGAATGCAACTCATTATTTCTCTGATACTACTGCACAGTCTAAGATACACACACTTCCAGGATCCTGGTTCCTTTTGCACCTTGGCATTTACATATGGATATACCATAGCAGTTTTTTTCCATTTTCTTTCAATGGACTATGTCTCTAAGCTTGAACACTAAACTAAGAACAGTTACTTATACAAGTGTTTTCCTATGGGAGGGATCTTAAAAGTCCAGATTTTCTCCAGAGTTTTCAGATATACTTTAGAGACTACGCTGAGTGGGGTGTAGGGTATGGGTTGGGGTTGGAGATTGGGGGTGTTAGAGGAAATCAAATGAGAAGATCAAGGTTTCAGGAAGTTCATCCCAGTTTAAAAAGAGCAGCATAACTTGCATTTGTTTCATAAATTGAGCTGCCATAAACACATATATTTGATGATTTTCGACCACTTAAAAAAGCATGTTAAAAAGTATTGTTCCCTATAATTTTTCCTGATTAGTTAAATATTTAGCAATTTCATTATAGTCCAAATTATTTGATACATATAAAAAGCTATTTTCTCAGGAGGGTTTTTCCTATCTTCTTTAGTATGGGAGCCATATCCTAAGAAACGCAATCAAGGGTTATGGTTATGAGAGGTCAAGTTTGGGACTAGGGTCTTGGGGACAGAGAATTTCTTGAAATAGTTGCTCACTCTTAAAGAGATGAAATAGTTCATCTCTTTTAATTACCTTTCCTTTTGGTTATTTTAGAGCTATGATAGTCTTGCCATGACAAACTATTTTCTGGATTTTAACACAGAGAGAGATTTTTAAAGTCACAGATTGGATCCAGTGAAATCTAGATAGTTATAGACTAAATGCTGATTAAAAATCCAGATGATAAAAACCTCTTTTATTGAACAGGAAAACATTTGCCCTACCTGAGCCTTATCAGAAGTTGCCTATACCAGCCTTAGAAACTACCCCAGCTGCCTAGCTGATGACTGAAAACTGTAGGACACCCTTATAATCTCCTGCAGGTAAGGTCTTATGTCTTAAATCCTACTTTTCTGCACCACACATATCAAATACCTTACTCATCTATTACCAGCAGCCAAAATTATAATGTCTACAAGTTTACTATCTTGTAAAACCAATGAGGCAGTTGGGAAAGAATAAATAAAGTCCCTGGCCAAATCTCTATAGCAAGCTTTCTAAAAGAAATACTCATTATTAAGAGACTTTGACCTAATAACAAGGAAGGGCTAAATTCCAGTTAATGAAAATCTCTTTTTCCTGTACTCCACTCATATCACATAAAAAGCAATTTCTAAGAATTTAGAAGTATTTTTATCTTAATACCATTATAAATACTTCTCAATAAAAATGAAGCCCAAGAATATCTGTATTCAGGACTGGCTAACTCATTTATAGGGCATAATGCAAGATGCAAGTGAGGGTCCTTTGTTGAAGGGTATTAAGACTTTCAAGGAAGTGAAAGCAGAGCATTAAACCAAAGATGAGCCCTTCTTCCAAGTGCAGGATCTGTGTGAGTGTAGAGGTGGAAGGCCATGAAGGCTGTCCTGCCTACATTCACGTCCGTGAGGAAGATACCAGAGCCATGGCCACTCCATACCAAACTGCTTTTCTCTGCCTTTCGCCAAGCCTGTCCCTAAAGCCTAAGTGAGGAAGCTTTCCTTATCTCATGTTCTTACTTCCATATCTTCTGTTTAATGAGCCCCCTTATATCTTTATCCTAGCCACTCTCAAACTAGACACCTATCCTTCATGCATCCAAAATTTCTCTTTTGCAAATTAGAACAGTGTGTGTGTGGATCTTTTCCATACTTAGTATAAAAACTAGTAGTGGGCTTATTTTTCAAGGCCAGCCACAAAAGAGGGCAGAACTTATCTAATGGAAGTTCTTTCCTCTCATGAATATATTGGTGGGTTGGGGGAAACAAGACTAACAGAAAAACCTGGAATGAGCACAACTTTTCTACATAAAGGGGGAAGATGAATTTGATGATTGTGTGGTTCTTCAGGAAGGGGAGAGCAAAAGAAGATTGTGAGGAGCAGGAAAAAAACCATGCAATGTGCATTATGATCCTCTTCCTTAATACCCTGGGGTTATCATCAAGACCTGTGTGGTTGAGTATTTTAAGAAGCTCAAAAGAAAAAGAGGGAGCTGTCCTGAGTTTCTGGCACAGAACCACAGCTACTAGTGAAAAAAGAACTGAAGGATGCCGAAGTAATCTTGAGAATATGAGAGACCTACAAAATTAGTTGAAATCTTAGAATAAGAAATAGGGACTCTGGATTCCCACAAGACACAGAATTAGGTAGTTGGAGCTATATTTCCTGGTTCTGGAGGTAAAAGCGAACCAAACTCCCAAGTGATTCTTCAAAGATGGTAATGGGAGTTTTGCTAGCTTTGTTTCTTTTATCTTTCTTTCATTTTGTTTTAATCTTTCTTTCTTTTTCTTTTTTACTGTGAATTGAACCCTGGGGCAATCTACCTCTGAAATATGCTCTCAGACCCTTTTTATTTTTTATTTTGAAACAGGTTCTCACTAAGTTCCTGAGACTGGCCCTGAACCTGTGATTCTCCTGTCAAGTACTGGAATTACAGATGTCGGCCACCACACTCAGCTACTATGTGCTTTTTTTTTTTTTACTTAGTCCCTTTTGTGTTGTTATATCATATTATCATAGATTTTGTAACTTATAAAGAAGATTTCTCATGGTTCTGGGAGCTGGGAAGTCCAAGGTCAAGGTTCTGGTGTATTAGTCCATTTTCCATTGCTGTAACAAAATATCTGAGGCTGGATATTTTATAAAAAAAACATTTTGGCTCACAGTTTGGGAAGCTGAAAGTGTAAGATTGGGTCACCCCATTGGTTTGGTCAGAGGGAAGGACCCCTTGGCTAAGTCACACCAAGGCAAATGTCATCATGGCAGAGTGATGACATAGTGAGACTGGAAGCAAAAACTAAGGAGAGACCAGTCTTTCTCTTTTTATAACAATCTACTCTCACAAGAACTAGCCACGATTCCTCAAGAACTGCATTAATCCCTCCTGAGAGTAGCGCCCCCTCGCCCAGTGACCTGATTACCTTGCACTAAAGCTCCACCTTTTAAAGGTTCTACCACATCTTTTTATCACCACACTAGAATTGAATTTTCTGACACATAAACTTTTGGCGGAGACACTTAAGCCATATCCAAGACATAGCAGCCTGTAGCTAGTGAGGACTTTCTTGCTACATCACAATGTGGAAAGAGCAAGGTGATGTGAGTACTCGGCTCTCTCCTACTGTTTTCATAAAGTCACTAATCTCATCATGGGTGCTCCATTCTCATGTCCTCCTCTGGCCCTACTATAGGTATCTCCCAAAGATCTCACCTCCAAATACCATCAACATATGAATTTGGGATTAAGTTTCCAATGCATGGACTTTGGAGACACATTCAAACCACAGCAGCAAGTTACTGTTGTCACTATTGCCCACATATCAGTGTATCTAATCATCCTAACAATACTAGGAACTATGTCCTCCTTTGCAGATGGTGAAAATAAGATACAAAGAGGTTATGGGATTTTCCCAGTTTCAGATGCCTACTACATATTGGAGCTCTACCAGAAGCCAGGCAGTTATTTTCCAAAACTAATCATCTTTGACCACTCTGAAATTCTACCTTCCTAAATTATCTCCTGTTTTGATCTCAGTAGCCCAGAAAAGTAAATACTACTAACCATGCTCTACAAGTGAGGGAACTGAGAGTTAGAACTGTTAAGTAACTTACCCAAGGGAAATTAGTAAGGGGCAGAACAAGAATCCAAACAGAATGTAGCTGATTCCATATCTGTGCCTCATCAAGAAACAGGGCTAGGTTCAGACATCTCAACCTGAGCAAATCACTTAACCTGCTGGGTTCTTAGTTTTTTTGCTCACAATGTCTTTTTGTTCACTATCACTTCTTTGAGATGTGGTTTTAATGTAATTGGAGATATACCTACGAGCTGGAATGCATTATGCAAATATAAGGTATATTTACCACTGTTATTTTGGAGTGCAAGAACTATACTTCCCATGATGCTTTCCTTTCTCTTATTTCTCAATGTTCAGAAAGAAGGAAGAGATATATCTTTCGAACAATATTAACTTCATCCCATGGCTTTTGATCATTCATCCCTCTGAGTAATCCAGTCTCATTACATTCAGTCATTCACTCTAAATGGTTGGCAGGCATCCAAACAGTTATTTGTTCAACTCAATAATCTAAGTTTATTGTCTTAAATAAATCACACCTGACAAATAACTCGTGCTTTAAAATGATCTTTAAAAGTAAGTGCTAAAGTGACACTGTCAATTCAAAAAATCATGAATGATTTTTAAGGCTTTTAACAAAACAACTTAAAAGCTTGACATTTTAATTTATTACTATACTACTTCCTATAACTGTCCTTTGATTGGTTTTAGTATTTACTAAGCAGTATTTTTTATGTGAAATATAATTTATGCTTTTAAAAGAGATCAACTATGAACAGTGGATGTATGAGCAATGTAAATATAAAATTCTTCTTGGGGCCGATGATCTGCTTCATTTAATTTTTGCATTTAAAAAATATTAATATCAGTGGCCCCACACATATCAAAAGCTAGATGTATTTACTTTCTATAAGAAGATATTGGAAATTCATTTATAATTTTGGAAGCTTATTGAGGAATATGAAAAATAATCTTCTCATTATATGCCATAAAAATGAAGGAAAAGTAGATTAATATGATCCCCATTATTGCAAATGCTGAACTTTAGAATCTACATTGGGAGGAGATAAAGTAGTGAAATAGTGTCTAATCAATATATTTGAATAATATGAGAATAATATCAGTCAATGAGTCTTCAGAAAGTGTTTATCATTTCACCAGTCAAGGTTATATGCTTTTATGGACAAATTATTGCCGTGAGTAGCCCAGAAAAGTATATCATCAAAACAATTTATATTAAATATATTGGTAGTTTGCATCTTAGTTGAATGTAATTTCTGAGAGCAACTGAATTTATCATTTAATAATTTAACAATAATTATATGCTGAAAATGTCCAATTAAGGATAACTTGTAAAATTGATGCAATTTCACATAGCTTTTCCTAGCTTTCTGCTCAGCTTTCTCTTCCATAATAGGACAAAGAACATGGTAGGATTAAGTCAAAATACTAGATTAAAATGAACCTGGCTTCTTCACTAACTTGTTTATTAACTATTTCTTTACCTAGTTCAAAGAAGTTAATGTAAAACTAAGTAAGTTTAAAAAGGTTCTCTTTTTGATCATCAACATTTCATGTCCAGGATAGACATAAATAATGCACACTAAATAGCAATATTAATAGATTAAACAAGGTATGTTTTATGTAGCAGCAGATACTTGAGTGCAAATGCTTGCAATGACATGTAAGATATCCCATGTAAAGTGTTGATTCAGTAACATACTGTAGAATATAACAATTAGATGCCAAAGAAACCCATAAAGTTACTTCAGTAGAAATCTATTAACAATATTGAAATTTTTTGTCAGGATTCAGAGTGTGATAAATTCATATAACTTATATCACATTAAGATAAAATATTCACAAAAGTTTTTCAAATATTTTGGACATCAATTTTTTTTTTTTTTTTTGCGGTACTGGGGATTGAACTCAGGGGCATTCTACCTCCAAGCTATACCCCTAGCCCTATTTTTTAGTCTTTATTTTGAAACCGAGTCTCACTAAGTTGAGGAGTGCCTCACTAGGTAGCTGAGGCTGGCCGCGAACCCGGATCCTCCGGTCTCAGCCTCCCAAATGCTGGGATTACAAGCGTGCACCACCACGCCCGGCTCTGGACATCAATATTTGCCTCTAATAATGAAAGCACTAGATTCTTAAGTGCTTATGTTATAGAAATAACAATTTGATGTCATTTTAATGCCATATATTGACTATTCAACCAGTTTTCATATGCAATGTTAAACAGAAATATATTTCTTTAGAAAGAAAAAAAATGCATTTCTAGCCGGGCATGGTGGCGCATGCTTGTAATCCCAGCATTCGGGAGGCTGAGAC
>PVLC010039960.1:0-14069 GCA_004027655.1 Graphiurus murinus
GACATTAGGCCTTCACCCCTGAATCCTCAGAAGAGGGAGGCTGGGATTTCAGGGTCTGGCAAAAGATTAATAGGTTTGGCATATTAGATTCGACCCATCAGGGCAACATTAAATGTGATTTATGAGTTGGGTTTAATTGAGATTTTACTGAATTATTATTCCTTGCAGATAGCAGACCTGGACCTTCTACTCCTAAGTGTCCTGGGAGTCCTGGCATCAGAGCTGAAAAAATATGACCTGCCCGAGGGTGAGGTCCCCTTTGTCCCAGCGAGCACCCAGAAGTGGCCCCTTGCTCCTACCTACCCAGCGCTCCTCTCCAGCCCCGCCAGCAAGGGCCACCCTCGGAAGAGGGGCAGAGATGGAGAAGTTTGCCTTCGTTTCCCTCATTTTTCTTAACCCCTTCAAACCCAAGTCCAAATGGCAAGTTGACCTGGTTTGCCAACCAAAATGAATGGCCTAAAGAAGAGGTGTAAGCGACCTCGTGGAGAATTTCCATTCTAAAAGAAGACAGAAGAGCGAAGCGATCGCTAACTCAGAGGGATGACCTGCCTGGCCACGGGGAGATGTTTGAGGGTCTTGTGCACAGAAAGACACAGAGAGGTCACCGTGAGATTGGGGAACGTGAGGTGAGGCCGTCATGGACCCTGGGGCTTGACACTGTAGCCGACATGCCGACCTCCAATGACAATCGCTTGGAGCACACTGGTATCTGCGGGGAGAGAGGGAGCCAGGCAGGGAAGCAAAAGGAACCATGTGGGGATCTTCTCTGCACCCCCGCAAGGCTGCTCTCTGACCTACGAGTGGGAGAATGAGGCTTAAACTGCAGTTATTGAATTTTGAACTGCATTGGGCGAAGAAAATTACTCGTTAATACAGAAAGCACTGCATTTCCTATAATGTGAATGCCAGAGAAAAATGGATCCGCGCCTGCTTCACGGAGAGAAGCTTGCCTTTAAAGTACTAACGTAAATGTGTCCTCGGGGAGAGAGGGAACGGCAAATTAGATAGGAGTTTGCAATATGATATGGCAGCAGGGAAAGCCTGTGCTCAGCTCCACGCCCGCAGACCTGCAGAGCCGGAGTAGGAGGTTTGCGGAGGGGCAGGAGTAACAGGGGTGGCATGGGGGGCCTTGATCTGGGGTGGCGGGGACGCCTTCCTTCCTGGGATCTTTGCTATTGCTGTTCTAGCAAAGGAGAGGCACAATGTGGAGGAAGGCATCACGTATGATGTGATTTTGAATCCCAATTCCATGAGCTTTTGTTTCCTCGGCGCTGTATGGATGGGGCCAATGATATTTGCCTGATAGATTTCCTGTGAAGTTTAGCTGAGATAATGTGTATATAGCATCTGAAGTATAATCTTATTGGTGTGAGGATTAGTTGAGATACTTCACATGAAGTGCTTTGCAGAGTGCTTAGAAAACAGTGAGCAGTCATCATCGAATAAATGATCAATTTTATAATCATCGTTTGATTGAGTTATGCACTGAGGGTCTGAAGGCACCACTTTTGGATGGAAAACCTCGGCCTGTTTTGGTTTCTTAAAAAAGTGACAGGGAGTTGAACCAGCATTGCTCAATAAAGGAAAATATAATGGTTTAAAGAAAAAGGAGAGAAGCTGAAGTTGGGGTGAAGTTGTCCACCTGCAGAGGGTCAGCAGAGGAAGATACTTTGCAGACAGAGCAGAGCAAGAGTGACAGAGGGGGCGAAACAAACCAGCCCAAAGGAGGTCACAGAAATCAGGAGAAGAAATGCGCCTCCGCTGGCCTCCCGTCGTATCCCCAGGCCTCCCCCCGACACAGGACGGATCTCTGTGCACAGTGGCTCTTCATTCACTTGTTTCTGTGCCTGAGAATCATTGGCCATGCCCCACGTTCCTGCTGGCTGCAAACTTGGCACAGGGCTGGGCACAAGGTGGGAATTCCACCAGCAGTGCCAATAATTAAGAGGTTAGGGCTAGCAAATATTGCAGAGAGTCAGGCGAGAGAAGAGAGAGAGAGAGAGAGAGAGAGAGAGAGAGAGAGAGAGAGAGATGACTGAATGCATGGGGAATTGGATGCACGGGGAATTTTAGCAATTTCAACGTGATGGTGGTAGGAGGTCGGTACAGGGCAGGAGGAAGTACCAGTCGGAACTGTGGGGAAGAGGAGGCCCAACGCGCTTGCATGGCACATCTGAACCAGACAGCCAAGGGAGAAAGTCAATAAACATGCCACAATTAGAAAAGCAGAAGAACTGTCTCATGAGTCACCACAGACTGTGGTTAATGCATCGGGCTGAGTAATGAACTCATTTACGTCCTTCCCGGCCCATCTCGGCGTTTGTTGCATCCTGGTTTGCAAATATCGTTACTCTGACAGATCTAGCGATCATGTCAGCCCATACTTGTTGGTGTATTAATAGTTTGTGCTGTGTGATGATTTGCAGTGATCAGAGGAGCTGTAAAGTCAGAAAGGATGATACCTTGGAGGAAAGGGGTGAAGGGGTCTAAATTCCACTCAGATGCTTGAATCTCTGGTTTCTAGTATTTGCCACCACTGGTTTAGCTGGTGATGAATGGAGCTGCTTACCTGCCTTTCCAAAGTGGCATTTGAGTCACCTGCTGTGGTTTGTCTCCTGGCCCATCTCTGTGCCTGAGGGAGTAGGGGCATCTGGCTTTGGCAGGTTTCCTCAAGGTAGAAGTTAGGTTGGGGCATGTGGATAAAAGGATTTGTGGTAGCGTTATAGAAGAGAGCAGCAATGGGAGAGGGGACTGCTTTTAAAATAAGCAGTGGTCCTGGAAGAAACTGTTTGGGCGGCATTAGCCCTTAGCATTTAAACTCCTCTTGAGTTGTTAGATTTCAGCAGACAGGAATCCTAGCGAGGACTGAAGACAAGCCATGACTCCATCTCGAGCTGCGGTAAACCCTAGACACACAATGTCTTCATACAGCTTCTTTCCCCAGCGGCCAGATGCCAACTTCCTCTTCCTTCCATTAAACTCCTGGTTTCTGCTCTCATCCAGATGGTAGCAGGACCTTGCAGCTGCACACACGTGCTGATCATCAGCAGACCCCCGAGATGTCGGCAGTTGAACAAACACCAGCTCCTTGATGGGAGAAACGCTGTTCAGAAGACTTTCCAAGCTGAGCTGGACGATCCAGGCTAGAAAAAGCAACCGGAGGCTCGACAGCGACCTCCATTGTGGAGGCAGGCCAGTGGAGAAGGCAGAGCAGGTGGCCCGGGCCCAGAGGCCTGAGAAGCTTTGGCTTCTACCCCTGGCCGGATTCTGCCCCCTCAGCCCTACTGGGTAGCCATGGTGATGGTGGAGGTACAAGGCTGAAGCACTCTGCCTTTGATTTTTGCTTCCCTTTTATGTGTGAGCAGCTAACAGAGTGAGAAAGTGTGCTCTTTAATGTACAATCTACCCAGAAAGATCAATGGCAGCTTAACATGCATTTCTGTCTAATATTCACTTTGGCAGGTCTTTGTAATAAAAATGCTGGTTTTAATGAAGTGCATTAAAATGAGGAGATTCATGGCCAGCCTGTATGCTTTTATCACTCTTGCTTCCCCTGGAGCTGTCAGAGTCCAGGCCGTTCATGGAAGCGAGGCAGAGGGATGTCATTTGGGGAATCACACGTACCAAATATTCCCATTTTTGGAAAGATCTGTATTACGGGTGGACATATTTCAATTTGATTTGCTGTATTTCCATACCATGAGGCCTTTCCAGAGATGTGACTTAGGGAGAATGCTGTACGATGAGCCAGGTAGGTGGGGACGGCGGGGACCGGAGACCTGTCATGGACTGAATTGTGACTTCTTCCCCCAGATTTATACGTCCAAATTACAATACCCCAGTACCTCAGACTGCAGCCATATTTGGATACAAGGTCTATAAAAAGGGGACGGTCAAATCAATGGACATAAACTCACCAATGCACCTGTGATTGGTAACTCACTGCTTTGTTTGCACTTGATTCCATTGGGCATTAGGAACTTGTAAGGGTCCTTGAGGACCATATAACTGCTTCCTAGAACCTATACCCAACCTAGTGTGTGCTTTGGTCATGGGACAGGTGGTTTCAGGAAAACCACAGTCTCTCTGATCATCAGTATACACCTGTGTAAAATGGGCTTTCTACAGTCTAGCTCACAAGATGGTCCGAAGGACCGCATGAATGATGGGTGGCAAAGTGCTTTTGCAACTCAGAATGCTGTCCAGATGTTTGTTTTGCCTCTGGGAGGAACTGCTCTGTAGGTAATTTTGTGCTCCTTTCTCCTATCGCTGCCTTGACACCTCACTCCTTTGAATATCCTGACACTGCTTAGGGAGGGACCTCCCAAGGCCTGCCTCAGCCTCAGAATGGTGGTGTCTGGGCCTCAGCTCTTTCGAGATGTCTGAAACGACCCACATTCTGCACACCTTTCCATCGCCCCAAAGTCACACCTTTCTCCCTCCCCCGTCAAGAAAAACCCCTGCAGTCTTTACTAACAGCCTCTTCTGGGCTTGCTGGAAAGTGGATTAATTTATCTGCTAACTGATTTTTGCAAAAGCATTAGCAGGTAATAACAGCTTTGTGTGCAACCTGGCTTCTGTAAGGCAATAAAAACCTATTACCTGACATATTACCCAAACCCTAAATGGTGACCCTTTGGGGAATTAGAATTCTGGAAGCTCCGAATGGGGGTGAGGGCAGCAAACTCGTAACTATGGGTCTTCAGAGACCCGTAACAGCACCAGGGAGACATCTGCTATCTAGGCCTATGAATAAATTGCAGGATCCCATAATAGAATTACAGTTCCTTCCCCCTAACTACATTTTAAGGAGAATATAATGGAAAGGTAAAACTGCATGGAAAAGAAGAGCCCAAAAGAATGGCTTTTAAATGTTTCTATATTTTGGTAATATGCTAGCAAAATATAAGTGGGAAAAAAAAAACCCTGCAAGGATAAATGAGCTAATAATAACCATGGATCATTTTTAGTTCTTGGGAAGAAAAGCGCCATATAGATTTGAGGTGTTAGTATTATGCATGTAATATATAGAGAGAGTCTCTGTGTATTTATTCACAGTGAAGCTCACATATGTCATCCCCACTAATAACATTTTCTTTCCTGGCTCCTGCTTAAAAGGAGATACCGCATTTTCACATGTTCCACGCATACTCGGAGGAACCTGCTTAGAATATTTTTGCTGATGAAATTTTCTGGGTTGTAACATTTATCTTTTCGAAGCGCTCACTTTCTATAACCCCACGTGGAAGGTTGTGCTTTTACCTCTCATTACGATGCCATCTACATGTGGATTTTCGTGTCAACTGCTTATCTCCGGCATTAACCACTTTCTTGTCTGTTTGCATTGTTTATAAAGAGCAGACATACGCAGTACTTTGCCAGCGCACGGGGACGGGGCTCCCTTCTCTGCAGAGTGAGTGCACCAGCTCACAAAATGGACAAGCCCCGCGCACTGGAAATCATTCAAATATAAGACTCAGAAGGATGCTGTTGGGTGGGGAATCAGGGCAGGCCAGCCAGGGCTTACACAGAGGGTCTGAAGAAAGAGAGGGAGGTAGTTGGAAGAAGATTAGGCAGAGGATGTTTTAATTGAGGCTCACGCAGACAATGCATACTTAGTTCTTACACAAGCGCAGAGTGGGGAGGACCTTTTTTCCATCTCCCCTGGTGTTTCACTCCTGCAAAGTTCTTCAGCTCTCGATTGATCATTCCTGGTGGTAGGGCTAGGCTAGTTAAGTGCAGATCTTTGCAGAGCAAGCGTTTAATCTCCAGCGGGCTTCCGGGGCCACCCAGCATGCTTCTGCTTCTGGGTGACTCGCCTCTGGCGCCTTCACCAGCTGGGCACTCAGGGAATGCAAACTTACTTGAGAATTAGTGATAACAAAGCAAAATGAGGAAATTAAGTGTGCGGTGAATAGAGGGGCGCATATTTTACTCTTGAACTAACAATAAACCATTTGGGTTTATACGCGATTACTCTCTCTTGGATTTTTCACTTCATTGGCATCTCTCCTGAAAGTGGGCAATTGGAAACTCTCAGTTTAATTTATATACACAATCTTGCACAGTTTTTTTTTTTTTTTTACGGGTGAGAAAACTTGCACCAACTTTCAATATGTGAGCGTATATTGTCCAAGTGGAGCGGTGGTAAAATGAGAGGAAGAGAAAAAGGGGAATAATGGGGAATAGAGCAGGGCAGGACCCTGGTGGAGCACATCTGTAGTCTCAGTACTTAGGAGGCTGAGACAGAGTGATTGCAGGTTCGAGGCTGGCCTCTGTAACTTACTGACACCCCTGGCAATTTAGTGAGACTCTGTTTCAAAATAATAAAAAGGCCTGGGAGTATAGCTTGGAGGTAGAATGCCCCTGGGTTCGATCCCCAGTACTAAGTAATAAATAAACATAAAAATTAAATTAAATTAAATATAAAAAAGGAAAAAAAGGTATAACAGAAAGAATAAATAGGATCTGATCCAAACAGATTTGTGGCTTGGCCTGGGACAAGTCACTTAAGCACTTTGTGCTTCAGTTTCTCTAATCATGTACTTTGTAAACATTCGACCGCCTTACAGAGTGTGGTTCCAGGGTAGGGCAGGTCCCCCCCAGGGCACCTCCTGAAGAGGTTCCCCCACCAACAAGGCAGCATCCAAGGTGAGGTAGAATGACTTGCTTCCATCTACCTCTTTTAAAATGATAGGCTTCTCACGTAGGGGTGAATTGGGGAGGGGTGGCTTATTTTCCTCTCCTCCCTAGGAATTGTAATCCTGATGATCTAGTACCTGAAACTTAGTCCCTTAAACTCTCTAAGTTCTCCATGAGCCCATCAGCTCCCACTGCCCATGAGTCTCTTGGCTGGTCCTACCAGCCAGAGTTTCTGAGTTTGGTGTTCAGATTAACTCCACCATTCTCTTTGATACCTAGCCAAAATAACACCTCTGCTTGGTCCCTCATTGCTGAGAAATGGGTTTCTAAAGATCTCAATGTGCTTTTCTGTTATGGTTTGGATACGGTTTCAATGTCTCCCAAAGTCTTACGTGCTAGAAGCCTGATCTCCGGTGTGGTGGTATTGAGGTGGGGGGCGGTCTATAAAAGATGTGTTTAGTGAAATGTGATTAAGTCAATGGGGCTCCACTCTCAGAGGGAGGAATATATTTCTCACAGGACCAGGTTAGTTATGAAGCAAAAGATCCCACGTGCGTGGCCCCTTCTGCATACAGGTTTCCTTTTCCACTTCTCCAGTATGTTATGATACATCCAAGGTTGGGGGGCACTCAACAAATACCAATTCCATACTGTTTGGACTTTTCTATCCATAAGAACCACTGGCCAAATAAACACCTTTTCTTCATAACGTACCCAGCCTCAGGAGTTTTGGTATGGCAATACAAAACAGACTAAGACATCTTCTGCTATGCTCTGTGGCTGGTGGATTCTTTTGAAATACTTCCCAGCTGCTTTGGGTAGCCGCATTTTCCATTCATTTCTGAGCCAAGCTAATGAGGCATGCTAATTTTGGAAGGTGCATAACCATTGACAAATATACCTCAAATCTCCAAGAATAGGATTCGGGTGAGATTCTAGAGAAACACTAAGTATCTCCTTGGAGCAGTGGGAGGACTGCTAGGCTTGGCCAGGAGGACTCACCAGCCTGTGTGCAGTAAGCTCGGGAGAATCTCCATCAAGCTTGTCCTCAGCCTCTTCCTAGGAGCCCCACAACTGACAGTGACCCCAAGTCCTCCTCCAGGCTTTGGACTCCCCTTGGCATCTTCTTCAGTTGCATAATCAGATGTTTGTCCATGCTCTGAAGACTGTGCTCATGGAAGAAGGTTTGCATGAGGCTGAGAAGGGGCAGTACCAGCAACTGGCCCAGAGAACCTGATGAGCAGTGGACTGCCTGCCTTAATATCAAGGAGAAATTTGTAGGTTTCAGGCCAGTGTCAAGACCAGTGAGGAAGAAACAGCTTGGGGCATTCCTCCTTGTACCCCTTGAGTCACAGTGTCTCAGCAGATACATCAATTAATGTTCAATGAAGATTTGCTGAACAATTACTGGCTGGGTGAATGAGTGAACGAACAGGAATGCTTTATGAAAATCTCTAGATTTAAGTACATGTAATACCACATCTGGACAGTAGAGGCCACTGTTGGCACCTCCTGGTGCCTGTGCTGGTGCTGGTGGTGGGAGGGAGAGTTGGGGCGGGGACAATTCTGTCATCCAAAAGGTTGTCGTCGGGGGTACGATGATTCTGAGATGGATTTCCCTCCCCTCACCAAAGCCCTATTTGGGGTGGGTATCAGAAACAGACAAAGGATTGCTGTCTGTCACTTGGAGAGAAGGCTGGATGCTTCCCCATCCTCTTGGAGCATGGTGAAGTTCAGCTCCAGCAGAACCATCGGGCAAGGGTCTGATCACACTGGGGAAGAGGACGGGGGGAGCCAGGAGCTGACCACTGGGCTGTAGGCGGGTCTCTACTCTTTGGGGTATCTTTGGTGGGATCACCACTAGAAGACAGTATTCCAGATAATCTCCCAGTTCAAACCTTTTCTCTGGAAGCCAGGTAGGAATCTGGGATTCTAGGCTGACCCAGACTTTTCTCTTGAAACAAGCATACTTTTCTGTCCCCAAAGTACTGTCCCAGCGCCTCCTACTGGGAGCAGTGTTGGCTGCTCCAACTGGCATCCATCCCTCTGTCTCAGAGCCACTGGTGAATGTGCAGGGGTCACTGTCTCTGTGGAGCTGCTTGATACAGTTTGACTCCCCAGCTGCGAGGGGCCAATTTATCATCACTTTATTTTTTTTTGTGGTACTGGGGATGGAACTCAGGGGCATTCTACCTCTGAGTGATATCCCCAGTCCTATTTTTTATTCTTTATTTTGAAACAGGGTCTCACTAAGTTGCGAAGTGCCTCACTAAGCAGCTGAGGCTGGCCACGAAGTGGGATCCTCTGGTCTCAGCCTCCCGAATGCTGGGATTACAAGTTCGCTCCACCATGCCTGGCTTATTATCACTTTCTGAGTATGTAAGCTGAGTTCTTTAAGGGGAGAAACAATTCTTTCATCTCCTAGGTACTTGCACCAGGCCCAAGAACAGATACATGCTCATCAATAAATGTTTGTTTAATGAAAGAAAGCAAGAGTGGAGTCCACTAGTGATCTAAATCAGTTTCTGAGACGACCACATTGACCAGACCTATTATTTAACTGTCACTTTATGTCCATGAATACAGAGAAGCAGAAGACGCGGGAAACAGCTCTCCCCAGACTTGGCCTTGGTGGCCCTCACTCTGAAGACAGGAAGGCACGGAAACTTCTCTTGCTGAACATAATGAACCACGGTTAATTTTATCCATGTTTGTTTTTGGCTTTTGCACGCACAACAGGAGACCCTTAATGACCATGCGACTTGGGTCTTATTAAATTTAAAAAGATAAAATGAATTGCATGAGCCAGAAGCTTCTACCGCCGTTGGCTAATGAGGAAAACGCTGATTAAAGTTTACTCAGCAAAGAACGGTAACGCTCTGAGCCTCCAGCCTGAGAAAGTAATGTGCGTGGAGAAGGGACGGCCGGAGGTGAATTTCTAGCCTGGTGCTTTACAATTATTAGTGGAAGGTATGAATAAATTAACCAGCTGGGAACAAGAGAATAAATGAAGAAGTTAAGGTCCCTGTGCTCCCTTTGTGATTGATTATAGGAGCCAAACCCCCAGGTTCTAGCAATCGTGGGGCTGGCACCAAGTGAGCCTGAAGCCTGCCAGGTCCTTGCAGTAACACAACCAGAAGAGGCACCAAGATCTCCCTTGGTGGAGACCCCACTGGGTAGGCCCTCCTGGGGGAAGCCTGCCATTCCATTGTGCTTGGATCGAAGTTTGTCTTGTCTTAAGTGGGAAGAGATGTGGACCAATTATGTGGAACCGAAAGGAGGATTGCCTGCAATTCAACTCACTGGGGATTCACGTGGTGATGTCAGCTCCCCAGGCATAGTTTAACCCCTTTGTGTAAGCGAGGAGCTATGTCAAGCATGGGGGGCGGAGGCTAAAGAACCAGCTACCGTCCCTGCCTTCACCGGCCTTGCGGTCCCGAGAGGAGGCAGACACGCCAAGAGATGGGTGAAGCGTCAGGCGGGGTGAGGACTTGGACAGAGAGGCCCGGGGCTCGGGGGTGGGGACACCTGATCCTTGTGGGCTCAGATGGTTGGTTAGTGAGATAGAGGAAAAGGCGGGGAGGAAGAACCTGGGGAAGTCTCCGGGTGAGGCCAAAGCGGGTGTCAAAGCCACTCAGAGTGGAGTGGAGAAGGTTCTCTAACCCCCCCCCCCCCCAGATAGGGAGACTGACCTGTAAAGTAATGGAGACCCACTCAGGACCTGCATGCATTTCAGGACAGCTAGAACACAGCAGGGATAGTGGGGAGTGGGTAAGAGATGCGGACCAGAGGGAGAAAGGCCTGGCTTTACCCTGAAAGGACCAGTGAGCCACTGAGGGACGCCATGACAGATGGCACCGGGGTGGCTATTGACGCGATGCCCAGGACCCAGCTTAGAGACGTTGGAGTTTGAAGAGCACAAAACCAAAGCTCAGGGCAGCCAGATGCAGGATGCGGGGAGCTGGGAGATTGGGCTTACAGTCTGGGTTCGACTGCGCAGTCTCTGAAACTGGGGGGTTCTTGGCAGTCGGCCTCTGGGCTGCCTGGTACCCCACCATCTGCCCCTCCTCGGCCTGTGCCGCACATGCATGACCGTCAGAGGTCCCTGCTGCAGGCACCCGATGCTCATTCTGAGCTGCTCGCTGCCTCGGGCTTGGCAAGGGCGCACACTTTGTCTCCTTCAAGTGCATGAAGAGGATGTTCAACTAAGGTCTCTTCACCTGCATGAGCGGATGGACAGAGGGACAAAACAATCGCTTCCCCTCTCCCAGCCTTTATTTTGTTGGTAAAATGAAAACTGTCACAGTGTTCCTTTCTAATTAGGAAACTCCAATGGTCTATAATCCGTAAGTGTATTCCCATTCCTCTGACCCACCCTGAGCACCGAGCATCCTTCTTCCTCTCTTCCTCTTGCATTTGCCTCTTCCCCTTTCTGATTCCCATGATGCATTTCCTGCCTTGGTGCTGCATTCTACTTCTTCCTTTAACTCAGCTTTGCTAGTTAACAAGTTACCCTGCTCACCAGTCTCTCCTTTCTCAGACCTCTCTCCCGTATCTCTGCCCTGTCCTGGTTTCTCTCTCTCCTCTCTCTCTCTCTCTCTCTCTCTCTCTCTCTCTCTCTCTCTCTCTCTCTCTCTCTTATTCTCCTCTGTTTCTCTCCATTGAGTCTTCCTTCCCTTCTGCAATTGTTTTTGTTCCCATGAAATTTTGACTAACCTAATTTCCTGCTTGGCTTTCTGCTCCCGGCACTTGGTTCTAACTGACCTCCAGACTCTTTTCCTCCATTTATTCTGCACAGAACAAATTGGCGATGATAATGGTACTGATGCTATTTCAGCAAAGAAAGGAATAAAGATGTAGAGGATGTCTTTGAAGGGACCGGCAGGTCAGCAGTGGAAGGAAGGAGGGATACCACTTAGTTCATCCCTGAGAACGCTCTGTCCTTTGATGGAGCTTCAGAGAGTTTGCTAGCATATGACGAGCGTCTGGAACTGTTCCTTCACAAAATAATGTGTCAGAAAGCAGAAAAATAATTATGTTTCCCTCAATGATCCCAGCAAAGATGTTTGCTCTCCTAAAGGACCTCTAGGCTCCCATAAAACTAGGAAAACCGAGTTAAGTGCTTTTTATTAAACCATTAAGAGATTTTATTCAGCTAAGACAAATGTCTAGACTGAAGGATACGGAGTTTGATAGTATAGAAAATACCCAGATGAAAACATGTCTGAATAAATTAGACTGATGCATTTGGCATTTAAGGCTCCAAGTGTCTGATTCCTTCTTCAGCTCTAACTTGCCAACCAGAAAGAATTCTCTGCTGGTGAATTCACCAAGTTAGAGGGATGGGAGTGTGTGTGTGTGTGGGGGGGGGGTCTTGGCAGTTCCAGAAGCTTCCCTAACCATGATGGGCTTTGAGGATGAAGATGTAAGTCCCAGCCCTTCCTGGCTCTGTCCATTTCAGAGGCTGACAATAGGCCGAGGAGGACCCAGGACGTCGTCAGGGAGGAAGGGCTGGGGAAAGGCACCAGCAGAAAGAGGAGCACTCCCATCCAGTCTCAGGGCCCTCAACTCTCTGGCCTACCTCTAAATACATAGATGGCGTGGACTCAGAAAAGACAAATCTAAAGACACTCACTTCTAGCTCTTCCCACAACACCTGCTGGATCCATTGCAAACCCAGAGCAGATCCTTCTGGAAACATCCACAGCTCTCTCTCCCACTTCTCCAAGATGGAAAAGGAACTGGTTATGAGACTCCTGTGTGCCGAGGGATTTAGTGTAATAATGTTTATTTATAAGGAATAAAATCGAGCCAGGCACGGTGAGCTTGCAATGGCTCAGACTTAATAATAGTAATAGCTAACATTTATTGGGTATTTACCACACGTCAGGCACCGTGCCAAGCATTTTCCATATCATTTCTCATTTTGCCCTCACCAGAATTCTATGAAGAACACATTATCATGCTCTTCCCTTTGATAAGGAACCCAGGCTGGGCCAGGCGGTTTAACCTATTCAAGGTCACTCTGAGCTTCACCCACTTGAGAACTTCCTAGCATCCTTCTCTTTGGGGCATTACTGCTCTTCTTCCTTTCTTCCTTCTGAGAACCGCTCTTTCTCTTTCTCTACATCCTACTGACTGTTGTGTGTGTGTGTGTGTGTGTGTGTGTGTGTGTGTGTGTGTGTGAATGGCTGATCATTCCCTCCCCAAGGCCTTCTCTGAATTGAGTAAAAGGGAGCAAAACCAGGCTGAAGTTCTAACACGGGACGCTTGGGGCCTGATGGCAGCCACATTTGGCAGAAGGTGACCTGGAGGGTTGTGACCCCTGCCCTGTCAGGAGAGTGTTGCTACGAATGGATCACACACCCAGACCAACCGACGATCTTTGAGTCCCTGGCTCCCGCTGCTGGGGTGGCCCAGGGTCTTATCCTGGATTCCACTGGACACCCAGGGTGCTTCTAATAGACTCCCCTTTGCTTCGGCTGCTTCAAATTGCTCTTTCAGGAGAGCCTGGTAGGGTAGCAGATACATACAGGTCTTGCAGTCAGACAGCCTAAGCTGAACCCAAACTCCACTAATTCCTGATCACATGACCTCCAGCAAGTTGGTCACTCCCTCATGCTTCAACAATATCTGAAAAATGGGAAAGATGCAAGTTTTTGTGGGGTTATTGTTTAGGTAAAACACTTAGCCCTCTGCTTGGTATATGATAAGCCTCCAGTTAAGAAAACATAATACTTCCTCTTTTCCATACCAATTTGAATTGTTTCTTTAGTTATTGTTTTTTTTTTATCATTGTTATTTCCCCTAACCATGTATAGAATCACAGGATTCTAGCTACAGCTTTCTGATGGTACCTGGGACTTTGAGCTCACCATTCATGTTTCCAGAAGCTTCCCTCCAAGGCTTCTGCAAGAGAGTGTGTGGACAGTACGGGCATGCCCAGGTGGGCCTTGGGTGAGAACATCCAGCAGTTTCCTGGCAGACTTAGGGGCAATTCCAAAAATAATAGCTAATAATATCTTCAGGAGACTTCAGTGCCCAGATTGCCGCAAACCAAGGCGTGAGGTGCAAGAGAGCAGGGAGGCAGATTGATTTTTAAAAGGCTGAACTTCCAGGCTATTGTATGACGCAGCCAGCAAATGAGAGATCTATAAACCCCAGGAAAATGCAGCGCGTCTCTGGGAATGGTATCAGGAGATGGATTAGGCGGCGAGAGCGGGGACTTGGCAGAACAAAGAAGTTTTTATCGGATGTCAGAATCGGAAAATCCCCAGGACTGTTTTCTTCAGGGGCAAAGTTCGATGGGGAGGAAAGAGTGGAGGGTAAAATTAAATTTTGTAAAAGGATCACCGCTGAGGATTCAATACTGGTTGGAGGAGAGGCTAGAAGCCAGATGTGATTTGGGAGTGCAATGAGAGCAGCGG
>PVLC010039961.1:0-14051 GCA_004027655.1 Graphiurus murinus
GGGGATTGAACTCAGGGGCATTCTACCTCCGAGCTATACCCCCAGCCCCATTTTTTTTTTATTCTTTATTTTGAAACCGAGTCTCACTAAGTTGCGGAGTGCCTCACTAGGTAGCTGAGGCTGGCCGCGAACCCGGATCCTCCGGTCTCAGCCTCCCGAATGCTGGGATTACAAGCGTGCGCCACCACGCCCGGCTTATAAATTGCATTTAAAGCTTTAAATCTTTTAGCAATCAGGGAGATGCAAATCAAAACTACACTGAGATTCCATCTACCCCCAATCAGAATGGCAATCATCAAGAAGTCAAACAATAAATACTGGCAAGGATGTGGGGAAATAGGAACTCTCACTAGGTTGCTGAATCTTCCTACATTGCTGAAGCTGTCCTGGAACCTTCGATCCTCCTATCTCAGCCTCCCAAGTACTGAGATTATGAAACTGAAACTTTGTATCTATTAAACAATAACTACCATTTCCCTCTTCTCCTTGACCCTTGGTACTCAACATTCTTTTTGTGTTCATGAATTTGGATACTTTTGGTACTTCATATAAGTAAAATAACAGTTTTTGTTGTTCTGTGTCTGGCCGATTTAATTTGTTTTCAAGGTTCATCTGTTGTTGCATATGTCAGATAGCATTCCTTTTTAAGGCTAATACTCCACTGCATGTATATACCATATTTTGTTTATTCAAGTGATGATGGGCATTTGGATTGTTTTTATCTTTTTTTTCCCTTCAGTACTGGGGATTGAACCCAGGGGCATTCTACCTCCGAGCTACACCCCCAGCTCTGTTTGTTATTCTTTATTTTGAAACAGGGTCTCTCTAAGTTGCAGAGAGCCTCACTAAGTAGCTGAGGCTGGCCGCGAACCTGGATCCTCCTGTCTCAGCCTCTCAAGTACTGGGATTACAAGCATGCGCCACCACGCCCGGCTTGTTTTTATCTTTTGACTATTGCGAATAATGCTGCTATGAACATGAGTATACAAATATCTGTTCAAGTCTCTGCTTTTAATTCTTTTGTATATGTACCCAGAAATGGAATTGCTGGGTCATATATTTATTCTACTTTTAATTTTTTGCCACAGTAGTTGTACCATTTTTATACTTACCATCTTAAAGTTAATATTAATACCAACCAAAGTTGAAATTAATACCAACTTATCTTTGACATAGAAAAACTACTACAACTGTGCTCATCCTCCCCATTTAATTTTACTGTCATCATAGATTTACATCTTTGGACCTTGAATACCCACTAGCATATGTTTATGATTATTTTTTGTGTATTTGTCTTTTTTTTTTTTTTTTTTTTTTTTTTTTTTTTTTTTTTTTTTTTTTTTTTTTTTTTTTTTTTTTTTTTTTTTTTTTTTTTTTTTTTTTTTTTTTTTTTTTTGCAGTACTGGGGATTGAACTCAGAGGCATTCTACCTCTGAGCTACACCCCCAACCCTATTTTTTATTCTTTATTTTGAAACCGAGTCTCACTAAGTTGCGGAGTGCCTCACTAGGTAGCTGAGGCTGGCCGCGAACCCAGATCCTCCGGTCTCAGCCTCCCGAATGCTGGGATTACAAGTGTGCGCCACCACGCCCGGCATTGTATTTGTCTTTTAATTCTGTACAAAATAGTTACAAACCAAAATTACAATAATATAGGGGTTTTATGTGTGTGTGTGTGTGTGTGTGTGTGTGTGTGTGTGTGTATGTGTGTATGTATATACATATATACATATATATATATATATTTTTTTGGTGGCACACTGGGAATTGAACCCAGGGCATTCTACCTCCGAGCTATACCCCCAGCTCTGTTTATTTTCTTTCTTTCTTTTTTTTTTGCCGTACTGGGGATTGAACTCAGGGGCATTCTACCTCCGAGCCACACCCCCAGCCCTATTTTTTATTCCTTTATTTTGAAACCGAGTCTCACTAAGTTGCGGAGTGCCTCACTAGGTAGCTGAGGCTGGCCACGAACCCGGATCCTCCGGTCTCAGCCTCCTGAATGCTGGGATTACAAGCGTGTGCCACCATGCCCGGCTTCCTCTGTTTATTTTTCTTTATTTTGAAACAGAGTCTCTAAGTTGCAGAGGGCCTCACTAAGTAGCTGAGGCTGGCTGTGAACCTGTGATCCTTCTGTCTCAGCCTCCCAGGTAGTGGGATTAGAAGCATGTGCCACCACACCTGACTATATTTTTTTGAGCTAGGGTCTCTTGCCTAATCTGGTCTCAAATTTTGGAGATCAAGTGATCTTCCCACCTCAGCCTTCTAAGTACCTATGGCTACAGGAATGTGCCAATTTATTGTTACTGTTTTTATGATGCTGGGGATCAAACCCATATGGAGAATTCATTTGAGATTTTAGTTCCAGCTTTTTGGCCTTTATTTTTTAATACATTTTATCTAGAAATAGGAGTATATGTTTATGGTCATTTTCATTGAGATATTTGAAGACAGTTTTTTTTTTTTTCCTAGTCTATAATTATTACCAATGAAAAATCTTATTACCAGTATGTTCTTTTGGGGGAGGGCCATAGTGTGTGTGTGTGTGTGTGTGTGTGTGTGTGTGTGTGTGTGTGTGTAAATTTTTAATTTCAGCCGGGCGTGGTGGCACACACTTGTAATCCCAGCATTTGGGAGGCTGAGACAGGAGAATCTGGGTTCGTAGCCAGTCTCAGCTACCTAGTGAGGCCCTTTGCAACTTAGTGAGACCATTTCAAAATAAAGAATAAAATAGGGCTGAGGGTGTAGCTCAGAGGTAGAATGCCCCTGGGTTCAATCCTCAGTTCCACGATAAATAAACAAATAAATAAAATTTCAATATTACATACAATAAAATTGACTTATTGGGTGTACTGTTCTGAGTTCTTGGGCATGAAACCAAAGTCCTAGTTGTTTCAACCCTAACACATTTAAAATGATAAATTGGACTTTATCAAAATTAAAGACTTTTGCTTTGCAAAATACATGAAAACCACCCAACTGAACTCAGGAGCCTTTAAAATGAGGTATGTGGAAGCAGTGGCTGAAAGGAGATGGGTTTGCAAAGGAGAAGAGGATTGATTTTGTCTTGAAAGAACAATTCTGGCTAATATTCGTAGTGTGAGAATATAACTCGGATTGAGGTCATATAGTTTTGTTTATGGAATCCAGCCCTGGTTCTCACTAGTTCTATAATCTTAGTTTAGAATAACATGGAGTGGAGTGTACATAAGTAAACCTTTCTATGTCACATTCATTATTTGTAAAATAAGTATGACTTTCTTTCTACTCCTCTGGGTGCTTCCCAGAGGATCAGATGAGACCATGGATGAGGAAAACACCTTGAAGTGAGGAACTGTTCAGCATTCCGCCTGCCCCTCTATGCCTAGTAGATGATCTAGTTTGTGAAAAACTGATTCCAGCATTATGAACCAATGTATGTTTATATAGCAAGTAACTAAAAAGAAATAATCTTATTATGTTAATAGCAGACTATTGGAGACCGAAAACTCAAGAGCCAAAGAAGAGTTGAGTTCTGTACATCACATATAGAAGGGTGTAGGTGAAAATAGAGATAGGCACAAGGTATGGCAGCACACACCATAATCCCAGGACTTGGGAGGTTGAGACAGGAGGATCACAGGCTCAAGAACAGCCTCAACAAGTAGTGACACTCACCAACCTAGCGAGACTGTCTGAAAATAAAAATAAAAAATAGGGCTGGAGATGCCTCTGGGTTAGATTTTCAGTCTCTCTCTCTCTCTCTCTCTCTCTCTCTCTCTCTCTCTCTCCTCTAACACACACAGGACAGGAAAGGGGGTGGCAGGGAGAAGTACCTGCAATATTGTTTAAGCCCCATGAAAGATTAATACCTATTTTGCATTCCTCTTTGTTGTCTGCCCTGGGAGAACTCTTCACTTTAAGGAATTTGGAATGATTACAGAAAGCATCCACTTGAGTGGGTGCGGAAGGAAGCTCAGGCTGGTCCTGCAACTGGACTGATGAGAAGTCTGTGTGAATCCTGTGTTCTTTAACCATGAGGAGGAATTTATTGAAAAAAAAAACTTTGGAATATCAAGAGAGGGGAACAAGGAAGACAGGACAGATGAGAATGGGTCATGGCATGACCAGGAAGGGGAGATATCTTGAGCATCGTGTCTGATGCTCAGGCAGAAGCATATGTTATTAGTTGTTGAAGCTAAATGTAAATTAAACCAAGTAGGGTGGTGAAGGCTTTTTGCTTCCTGAGTCAGAGCAAGAGGCAAGGGCACGGGCTTCTAGATATTGTTGCAGAAAGGCTGATTCCGACAGCATATAATTTGCATTCTTGTTCCATGGGAGAAGAGGTTCATGGATGGGCACATGTTCTCACACCCCTGCACCATGAATTGGAGTTTTCCACCTGAAAGGAGCAGAGACAGACTAGAGTTAGCAGAAGGCTCCCTGCTCCAGCCTCAGCCTTCCTCCATGCCTCCCAATGGCCCCGTGCAGGGATGGCCACCACTCCCACGTGTATATTTTCCCTCCCCTCTCCTTTCTATCTGCCTCCTCTGGGACCTTCCAAGCATTGGTTGCCCATTCCTCTCATACTTTCTATCTCCTTCTCTCTAGTGACTTCTTAGGCTTATAAACATGCTCAAGTCCCCCCAAACTCAAAAATACTTTCTCTTGACTCTGCTACTCTTCCACTGTCATTTTCCCCACAAACCTCTCCAATGAGTTGGCTTCCTTCCCATTTTATCTTGGCTGTGAACCATGACCCTGCTGTGCTGAAACCTTCCAAAGGGCACTTGAGTTCTAATCATCAAATTCTGCAACTTTTTCTCAGGACTTTTCTTTGAACCCCTCTGCATGTACATGGTTTTGTTTTGTTTTTGTTTTTTTGTACTGGGGATTGAACTCAGGGGCATTCTACCTTTGAGATACACCCTCAGCCCTTTTTTTATTTTTTATTTTGAAACAGGGTCTCACTAAGTTGCTGAGGCACTGGCCTCAAACCTGTGATCCTCCTGCCTCAGCCTCCCAAGTACTGGCATTACAGGCCTGGGCCACTGCACCCAGATTACACTCTTTCTTGACAATTTCTTCTGACAAGGTCTTCCTACTGCTATGTCTGACTCCTCTGGATCTAATTATCTCTGCTCTTCCATGTAGAATTCTCGAATTTCCAGCTACCTAATGGGCATCTCCATGCAGATATGCTAAAGACATCTAAAATTTCTTCTACCCCAAACGAAGCTCATTACCATCTTCCTCACACCTGCTTGCTTTCTTGATGTTTCCCTGATAAATTATCTGTACCACCCCCTTAAAACCTTTCATCACTGATCTCCCTCTTTGCCCTTTCCATCCAAATGGTTGTGGAGATCTATCAATTCTGTTCTGGAAAATATGTTGTTTCTATCATTTCCTTACCATTTCTCAGACTTTTTTTTTTTTTTTTTGGTGGTACTGGGGATTGAACCCAGGGGCATTCTACCTCTGAGCTACACCCCTAACCCTATTTTTATTTTTATTTTTATTTTGAAAAGGTCTCACTAGATTGATGAGTCTCACTACTTACTGAGGCTGTCCTCAAACCTGCAATCCTCCTGTCTCAGCCTCCCAAGTACTGGGATTACAAGTGTGCACCACCATGCCCGGCTCATAGTCTATGTTTGATTCTTCTTTTCTCTAAGGACCCAGGGCATTAATGTTAGAGTGGCGGTGGAAGAATGCACACATACAGAAATGTGGGGGAAATGGTGTTTCTAGTGAGGGACCAGACAAACCACAAAGTCAGGCAGTATGGTTCATGGGGTGGAAATATTCAAGACCCCTTGTTTTGTTGTTGTTGTTGTTGTTGTTGTTTTTTTGCAGTACTGGGGATTGAACTCAGGGGCATTCTACCTCCGAGCTATACCCCCAGCCCCATTTTTTATTCTTTATTTTGAAACCGAGTCTCACTAAGTTGCGGAGTGCCTCACTAGGTAGCTGAGGCTGGCCGTGAACCCAGATTCTCTGGTCTCAGCCTCCCAAATGCTGGGATTACAAGCATGCGCCACCACGCCCGGCTCAAGACCCCTTGTTTGGGGGATGAGAAGTGAGTGTCAGAGAGGTGTGGGGGCATAGTCGGGTTTGGCAATCTACAAACATATATTTGTAGACTATTCGTTCAGTATTTACTGAATGCCTACCACATGCTGGACATTGTGCTAGGTCCAAGGAGTATATAGCTATGAACAAAATAGATGTAGTCCTGCACTTACAGTTAATCTCTCAGTGGTCCAAGGGACAACTCACATGTTTCTTTAATAGGAAGAGATAGCCAGCCTCCCTGCCTCCTCCTTTTGAAGAATGGTTGGGCCTGCTGGTTAAGATTCCTACCTCTCCATTAGTACCTGGGATTCTACTTTTAATCCTTCAAAGTATAAGGTTCTTCTGAATCTCTGAGTTCCTTTGTCCCTGATCCAGACCCCCGGCATTCCAGCTGCTGCCTATTGGTACTTTGTTGGTGTTTTCTGGCAAAAATTGCCTCAGGAAGTCCCTACATACCTTCAAAGATCTTCTTTAACATGCACTGCTGGGACTTCTGAGTGTGGCAGACTCCCTCACCACGAAGACATTTTCCTTGATCATTCATGTAAGTGCATGTGTGGCAACTTAACGTTGTGCCTGGAATTTTAAGATAAGTCTGATGAAATTCCCTTACGGACCAATTGTGTATATGTGAGTCACATATTTGGGGAGGGAGGGGGGCACTAGGTAGCTTGAATGCAACGTATTAATTTCTTTGTTCTTCTGTTGGGGATCTGAGGGCCCTGTGTCGGATAGAGCATATTTCCTCTCTGTTCACGAGAAAACTCATTCTTCCTGCTATGTCTATGACCTTCATTGCTCATGAGTTCCTAACTTCTCCAATACTGACTTCTACTTAAGTATATATCCTCATTGGTTTCCCGGACATTTATAATTGGATGCTCTTCTGTCATGTGATAGGAGCAAAATATTATGTGAGTGACTCACTTTCCCATTCCCTGTCATACCCTCATGTCACAAACACTTGGAGTCAAATTTGACTAATTAATAAGCTATATAAGAATGCTCTAACATTGCAAACCCTGTAAAGAGTCTGCCTTATGCTCCATTTTCAGTTATTAAAGTTATTGAACTTTACTGATGGCATTGTCTTTGAAGTGTTTCCATATTCCCTCTTTTACTATGTCTACTATTACTTCCCTAGTTCAGGAAGCATAAGGAAGCTCTGTGTGTGTGTGTGTGTGTGTGTGTGTGTGTGTGTGTGTGTGTGTGTGTGAGAGAGAGAGAGAGAGAGAGAGAGAGAGAGAGAGAGAGAGAGAGAGCGCAAAACTGAGTATGGGCTTTAGACAGACCTAAGTTTGAATACAGGGTTTGCCACTTTCTAGCTATGTGATCAATACTGGGTATCTTATTAGTTCTGTCTTGTGTATCTCATATGAAAGTTTAGAATAATAATGCTTATGCAATGAGGTGAAACATAAATTGTTTATGTCTGATAGAAATTTGCAGCATCACCAGGGCGTGGTGGCGCACTCTTGTAATCCCAACATTTGGGAGGCTGAGATCGGAGGATCCGGGTTCGCAGCCAGCCTCAGCTACCTAGTGAGGCCCTCCGCAACTTAGTGAGACCCTGTTTCAAAATAAAGAATAAAAAATAGGGCTGGGGGTATAGCTTGGAGGTAGAATGCCCCTGAGTTCAATCCCCAATACCTCAAGAAAAAAAAAAATTTGCAGCATCAAACTCCAGAACTTACTTTCCTTGCTAGAATAGCCTCTTTTAAGTAAAAGCCATAGGGTTACAATTGTTCTGCCATCCTATTTTTGGATCTAACAGACAAAAGTGTCTGCATGTTCCACATTCCATGTTAGTTATTAGAACTCTTCCTTTCCATGAGCCCCTTGCAGGTGAGCTGTGGGCATTTGTGTTCATAATTTCTTATGGAGAGTAGAGTTAGAGGGGCAATTGGCATTTTGTATTTGTATCATAGTTCTTAAGAGGGTTCTCCAAATTGTGTAGCCTTCTGGACTTCATAATACCTGAACATGCTTTTTGGTATTATCATGCAGAGACCTAGGAGCCTTTGGAGAGCGGTTTGTGAAGTGCTAATGATTCTTCTCTACTCCTTCCCTAAAATCGGGGTTTCCTGGTATGTTCCCCTACTTCCCACCTGAAGCTACTGTGGCTCACCTGACACTGTGCTTAACATTGGTGCGATTGAAGTCTGTTCAGCCAAATTCTGTTCATTTGAAGCTTGTTCACCTGAAGTCTGTTCATCTGCAGTCTGTTCAATGGGAGTCTGTTCAATTCCTGAAGACTGTTCACCTGCAGTCTGGTCATCGGGAGGCTGTTCAATTCCTGAAGTGTGTTCACCTGCAGCTGGTTCAACAGAAGTCTGTTCAATTCCTGAAGTGTGTTCACCTGCAGCTGGTTCAACAGAAGTCTGTTCAATTCCTGAAGTGGGTTCACCTGCAGCTGGTTCAACAGACGTCTGTTCAATTCCTGAAGTGTGTTCAGGTCCTGAAGTGTGTTCACCTGAAGGCTGCTCAATTGAAGCCTGTTCACCTGAAGACTGCTCTCCTGAAAGCTGTTCACTGGAATCATGTTCACCTGAAGCCTGCTCTCCTGATGCGTGCTCACTTGCAGCACTCTCACTTGCAGCATGCTCACCAGAAGCGTGCTCCCCTGCCGTCTGCTCGCTCGAACTGTGCTCACTGGTACCATGCTCACTCAAAGCATTCTTCACTGAAGACTTCCCATATAAAGCCTCAACAGCTGAAGGGTTTGCAAGTGAAAAATACTCATCTGAAAGCTGCTGAACTGAACCTCGATGAATCAAAGAGCCAAGAGGCTCATCAGGCTGACCTGATGCTCCTGGGATGGAGAAGAAACAAAAAAAGAGATAGTGCTGGTGAGAGAGAATGGGGTTAAAGACTGCTTTCCTATGGAGTGAGACAAATGGGGACTCCTAGGCTTCCTGAGGGTCTAGAGCAGCACTTGAAGACAGTGCCGATGTTGGGGAAGTTCACCACATCAACAGACTATGGTTGGCGGAAGTGTTTACTGAAACACATGGAGACCACCTCTAGAATTGAAGGAAAGTATTTTCCACTACATAATCTTAAGAACTGCACAAGGGGAATCCACCATCCATTTCTCTTCATTTCCCATGAAGGGAAATCAAAGTACCTCCCTGACAAAGCATCAGGAAGTCAAGGTACTGTGCCTCATATGTCACCAGAACTCTCCTGCCAACTCTCCCCTCAGTGCCTCTATGAGCCAAAAGGCAAGAATGGAGACAGAAGGATATAGAAATCACATTGTTTCCAACAGTTTTTAATTCCAACCCAAACTGAGGGTGGACAATTTTAACCGTTGGACAGAATCAACTTTAAGCTAGAAGATGACAAGCACCTAAGGACCCACAGAAATTACCAGAAGGGATTGTCACCTTTACTTGGTAAAGTCAATTTTTTTTTTTTTGCGGTACTGGGGATTGAACTCAGGAGCATTCTACCTCCGAGCTATACCCCCAGCCCTATTTTTTTTTTTATTCTTTATTTTGAAACCGAGTCTCACTAAGTTGCAGAGTGTCTCACTAGGTAGCTGAGGCTGGCCTCGAACCCAGATCCTCTGGTCTCAGCCTCCCGAATGCTGGGATTACAAGCGTGCGCCACCACGCCCGGCTTAAAGTCAATTTTTTTTACACTCCCAAATTCATGTGGGTTGGGCACTCAGAAAGTACAGTTACTATAAACTATTAGGTTAAATAATTATTTGCTTCTATACCTCTGACTCAGGATTCTTTGTGACATGCTATTTACACCCATGTCAGTAGGATAAATTGTCAAGTACCTTGTTCATTGCCTAGATACTGTTTTCATTTTCTCTCCTTCCCACCTTATACTCCAAGTTATAAAACTCTTAGATGTCATTCTCTTCTGGCCAATCTCTTCTACCTTTAATCTGTCTCATTAATGACTGCCAGATAAATATTCCTTAAGTATGACTTTCATTTTAATTGAACAAAAGCACCAAACAGACCATTTTTTTTTGTTATTCATTGATTATAATGAGCAGACCAGAGGAGGGCAAGTAGACTCCAACAGTAGGGGTACTAATTCTAGCTAAAAGCTGAGAGGCATTACAGGAGCTTTAGGCTGAGGTAATTGCAAGGCCCCCGTGTAGTCTAGCTCTATAAGAACTCTGCAAGAAGCCATGCATGGTGGTGCATGCCTATAATTTCAAAACATGGGAGGCAGAGACAGGAAGATCACAGGTACAAGGCAGGCCTCATCAACTTAGTGAGACCCTATTCCAAGATAAAAAGTAAAATAGTGCTAGAGGTGTAGCTCAGAGGTAGTATACCCACCCCTAGGTTCAATCCCCAGTAAAACACACACATACACATACACACACACACACACACACACACACAGAGTTGTGCAAGAGATATGTACTTATAATCAGTAATTTTATAAAAGATTAGAGTTAGAATATGTTGATAAAGCTTTTGATAGGTTTTTATTTTAAAAATTGTTAAATTTTTGTGCCTGGAGTGGTGGCACATGGTTGTAATCCCAGTACTTGGGAGGCTGAGACAGGAGGATCTCAGGTTCACAGCCAGCCTCAGATACTTGGTGAAGCCTTTTGCAACTCAGACCCTGTTTCAAAACAAAGAATAAAAAATAGGGTGGGGGGTGTAGCTTGGAGGTAGAATGCCCCCAGGTTCAATCCCCAGTACTGCAAAAAAAAAAAAAAAAAAAAATTGTTACATAAATATCTGCTTGCCTGATTCTTCAATAAGAATTTTAAAATAAGAGATGGCTTAGAAATTTGGCACTCTGGGAGACTTCTGGGAAGATGGCAACAGAGTGAGACACGTCTCAAGAGGCGCTGTGAGCTCAATTCAAATCAGCCGTGGAAGCAGCTTTTTGACAGGAGAAAAAAAGCAACAGAAGGGTGAAAAACGCTGCAAAAACTGAATTACAGCTGAGCAGAATCCAGAAGGCCAACCAGAGAGAGCAAAGAAGCTGGTCTCCACGGCTGCGGCGCCATGCCGTGGAGCAGAAGCCGCCATTGAGCCGGCCTCCCACGTGGGGTCTACTAAGAAAGAAATATACAACAACCCTCTGCATCCCCACCGACCAGGGGTGGAGTGAGCGACTCCTGAACTCCTCATCCTAGCCAGGCGGCATTTCGAGGCACCTTCGACAGAGACCAGAACACGTGGTACGACCAGCTTAAGCCCGTGCAGTGCCATCCCAGCTCACCTCTCCCCACAGAGCCGGAGCAGAGATAACTGCACTCCAGAGCTTGAATCAAAACTGCCGCAGGAGCAGCTTCTCAATGGAAAGAAAGAGAAGCAAAGCGGCAGAAAAGTGAGTAAAGCAACAGGGGCAGTTGGTCGGAATCTGGAGAGCAGACCAGGGAGAACGGGGGAGCTGGCGCGCGCGGCAGTAACAGCCGCCATCTTGTCTGCCGCCCACAGCAGCAGAAATCTGCCCAAAAGATCGGCAGAAGCCAAATCAGGTCTGTTCTTACAAACTTGCAGGGATTTTTATTTTGCTTCTTGCTGACGTTTCTTGTTTTCTGGGTTTATTGCTTTGTTTTGTCTTGTTTTTACTCTGTTTTCACTTTGCATTGCTTCGATTTATGTATGTTTGTTCGGAGGACTAGTTGCTTTGTTAGCCTTTGCTATACCCTAGAAGTCAACACCTGAAACCCACCAAAGACACCAATAGAGTGGGCAGAAGAAGTACCAGAGTAATTGCAAATCAGTACAAGCTACCATTCACAGAGAGAAAATAAAAATAAGAAACCTATAAATTCAGAGAAAGTGAGCAAGAGCAGCAAAGTTATAAATTTAAGAACAGGGAAACCATGGGAAGAAGAAATATGAGAGAAACAATGAGTCAACATGACCCCACAAAACAGAACTCAATGACACTGACTGGCAGAGCTTACCAGAAGGACAATTCAGGTCTTTAATAATAGAAATGATACAAAACTTCCAGAAAGAATGCAGAGAGAGCTGGAAAGAAATAAAAGAACAAATAAACAAAGAATCTGACACCCTGAGCAGGAATCATAGCGAAGCCTTGAGGGAAGTGAAAGATGCAATAATAGAAGTGAAGGCATCAATATAAACTATAAACAGTAGATTAGACGACATGGAAAACAGAATATCACTCCTAGAAGATGACCATTCCAAAAATGAATACATTATACATAATCTAGAAAAAAAAATTCGACAGTATGAATTCGACATCGATGAAATCTGGGCCAATTTTAAAAGAGCTAACCTAAGAATAATAGGCATAGAAGAGGGATTAGAAGTTGAAACTAATGGAATAAACAACCTTTTCAAAGAAGTAATAGAGAATTTTCCATACATAGAAAGAGAAGTTGACACACAGGTGCAGGAAACATATAGAACCTCCTTCAGACAAGACCAAAGAAGAGGTTCATCATGCCACATAATAATCAAGATGACTAATGTAGAAGCTAAGGAAAGAATTCTAAAGGCAACAAAAGTTAAAGGCCAAGTGATATTTAGAGGCAAACCAATTAGAATCACTCCAGACCTCCCAAACCAAGTCATGAAAGCCAGGAGGGTCTGGAGTAACATATTCCAAACTTTGAAAGAAAATAACTTGCAGCCAAGATTCTCCTACCCAGCAAAACTCTCTCTCAAAATTGACAGGGATATAAAAACCTTCCATGACAAACAGAAACTGAAAGCATTTATGTCTTCCAAACCAGCACTAGAGAAAATACTCAAAGAGATTAACTACAAAGAAGAACTAACAAGTAAACGTCAGAACCAGAGAAACAATAATTTCTAGGAAGCAAACAACTAAGCAAAGAAGAACAAACACTACCACAAACAGAAGTCAAAACCCAAAATGTTAGGAATTAAAAATCATCTCTCAATAATTACACTGAGTATAAATGGTCTCAACTCCCCAATAAAAAGGCACAAGGTGGCAAAATGGATCAAACCCCAGAATCCATCTATATGCTGCCTGCAAGAAACACACCTTACAAACAAAGATTCCCACAAACTAAAGGTGAAGGGCTGGAGTAAGGTAATTCATGCCAATGGAACTCGAAGAAAAGCAGGAGTAGCAACTATGATATCAGATAAATTAGATTTCAAGCCTAAGCTTATCAAAAGAGACAAAGAAGGTCACTTTTTACAAGTAAAAGGAACAATGCAGCAAGAGGAAATAACAATTATCAACATCTATGCCCCAAACATAGGTGCAGCCACTTTCATAAAACAAACTCTGCATGATATAAAATCACACATAGATCCCAATACACTAATACTAGGAGACTTCAATAGTCCTCTCACATCACTATCCTGATCTTCAAAAAAAAAAGGTCAGTAAAGATGCTTTAGACTTAAATAATACCATAAACCAAATGGACCTGTTAGACACATACAGAATATTTCACCCAACTACAGCTGAATTCACATTTTTCTCAGCAGCGCATGGAACCTTCTCCAAAATAGACCACCTTCTGGGCCACAAAGAGAGTGCTGGCAAATTCAAAAAATGTAACACAATTGCCTGCATCTTTTCAGACCACAATAGAATGAAACTAGAAATCAACTCAAGAAGACCCAGAGTAACCATGTAAACACATGGAGACTGAACACCACATTGCTGAATGACGAATGGGTCATAGAAGAAGTAAGGGGAGAAATTAAAAAATTCCTAGAAACCAATGAAAACAGACACAAAACATATCAAAACCTCTGGGACACCTTAAAGGCAGTACTAAGAGGAAAATTTAGAGCACTGAGTCCCATATAAGAAGAATGGAAACTCACCAAATAAATAACCTAATGACACAGCTCAAAGCCCTTGAAAAACAAGAACAGTCTAAACCCAAAGTTAGTAGAAGACAGGAAATTATGAAAATCAGAGCAGAAATTAATGAAGTAGAGAATAAAAAAAAAATACAGAAGCCGGGGGTGGTGGCGCACGCTTGTAATCCCAGCATTCGGGAGGCTGAGACCGGAGGATCCGGGTTCGCGGCCAGCC
>PVLC010039962.1:0-14722 GCA_004027655.1 Graphiurus murinus
TGAGCCTCCTGCCTGCCCATCCCTTTATAAGCTTATCACCTGGCCATTTCCTTGATTGCTCAGAATGGTAGTTCCTCGTTGTAATGGGGAGAAATCTCTTTTCCTAGGGGCAGGTTTTGAACACAGCTGCTGTGCTCACTGGCAATTAAGATTCAGTTTTCTTTGATGTATCTGCTGCCCTCAGAATCCTCACTTGGCCATGGTTTCTGTGTCTCGGGACTTAGTCTTTAGGGGACGCGCACACCGCAGAGCAGCCTGGCTGTCCCAGGTGCCGTGAGCTCTGCCCTGCAAGTTCCTCCCGTCACCCCTGGTGTTTCCATCTGGGTGGAATTGAAGCACAAATGAACTTTTACCGCTCACTCCTGCTAATGCGAACTTGTTTAAAAAATCATTAAACATTCTTTCCAAAATGGTGCAACTTACAACCATGAGTGACGCATAAAGAGACAGAGTTCATAAACCCACTTTAGTGCACAAAACAAGAACAACAATGCTAAGTACCTCCAGTCAGGTCCCTCGAAACTCCCTGGGCAAGTCCTCATCTCGAGGATGATGGCGGCCACGAGGCTTCGGCCCCCAGCAAGGCTGTGGAGGAGCAGTCCTTTCCACGGCCATCCGGCCACTGCAGTCAGGACTCAGCGGGCACCAGCCTGGTGGTTCCAGCTACAGCTGTTGAACTGCACGGCTCGGGCCCTGGTGTGGCAGCGCCTGCATCCACCCTGCTCTTTCCTTGGTCCATCCGGCTGCTCCTGTCCTGGTCACATCTTCTTTATGTTTTGTTCCAGTTTGCTGATCAACTCATGATCAGTGTAAGCATTACTCGACAGTAGTAAGAAAGGAAAGGAGTGAAGCCCCCCTCACTGAGCCCTCTCCTATCCCACTGAGGCACAAATACGTATCATTATTTTAAAAACGCAGGGACACATGACACCCTTTTTTTTCTTTTTTTGCAACTTACTATTCATACTCAATATATTTGGCACTTTGCAATGCAAATATACCTCTTTTTTAAAAAAATGCAAACACATTGTCTCCATTATCTCCAGTTTTTGCTTTCCACTTTTTTAGCTATCCATGGTCAGCTGCAGTCTGAAATATTAAATGGGAAAATAAACAATCCGTATATTTTAAATTTTGGATTTTGCGCCATTCTGAGTAGCATGATGAAACTTTGGCACCATCCTGCTCAGTCCCACCCTGGATGGGAACTGTACCTTTGTCCAGGATCCGCACTGTATATGCTACCCACACGTTACTCCTGGAGTGACCTTCTCAGTTACCAGCTCAACTGTGGTCGTATCTCAGTGGTTGGGTTCAGGTAACCCTATTTCACTTCAGAGTGGCATTGTTGTGGGATAACTCGGTCCCACTCGTGGGTCTTTGGCCTCCATGATAAAAAGAACTTTAATACATGCCAGTCAGGAATAAAAGGCAGGTATTTATTCAGGAAAATAAGGGTACAGGTAAATGTCTTCCGGGGTACACGCAGGAGAGAGCGCTTTTCAGTCTTTCCAGTCCTTATATCAACTTTCCAAGAGGGGGTTGGCACAGAAGAAGTCCGGACCTCCTCCTCACAGGTATAGGTGGTCGTCCAAAGGAGGGCGGGCACAGAAAAAGTTAGATCCTCCTCCTCCTCAGGTTTCAAGATGGATCTGACCTTGGCCCTGAATCTTAGGTGGGGGGAAGGGATTCAGGGGATTAGGGTGTGGGACCTCCTAAGAACTTCCAAGGGGTGGAGTTAGCTCACGAACTCTCCAGATTTTAAAACTATCCTTTTCCTTCCCAATGTCTCCTTCCTGCCTAAATTGTATTCCTTTCTACTCTACCTCGTCAGCATCAAGATGCAAAAGTAGCGATGCAAAGGGACACCAGGGAATAAAACACAGAGGGATGCAAAGCTTGTCCCACTCTGCGTCTGCTGGTACATGACCTTTCTAACTCTGTTCTAATTCTTCTGCTCCCGCCGCTGTTTGCATTTCTGTTCCTGCATCTGTCTGGAGGAAACAGTGCTTCAGGTGCAGGGCTGAGCATCCAGCTCCTCCCACAGCCAGGTCAGGGACATCACATGAGCATCCGGCTCCTCCCAGCAGCCAGGATGGGGATATTTGCACCGCAGAAGCGAGTCAACAGCGACAGCCAGGTCTTACTGTTTTTCCCCATAGTTTGTCCAACAGCACACCACCGCCCCAGTCCCCGGCAGCAGCACTGGCCTTCTGTGTCCCGTGAACAGAGGCTCCCCAAGCTAGCTCCTGTCAAAGAGCCACATGTGCTTCCCTGTCCCAGAAGAAATGCTCTCATCCCCTGTGAGCTCAAAGAGCTCGAGTCTGGTGCCATTCTGATCTCACTCCTTACTCTGCCTCTCTGTTTTGCTTCTGGCCCTGACAGTTATGTAGTTTGTTGTTGAGACTGCTTTACACACTTGGGTTTTCCTATTTTTCATCTATCACTTTTTGTCTATAAATTTGGAGCTGAGGAGGGACATAAAATGTTGAACATGCACTGCCCTCCTGATTAAAAAACATAAACTTTTCTTTTAATTTTTAAATTATCTTTGAGGCAGCAGGCATCAAACTCAGGGTCTCACAGATGCTAGGTAAGCATCTACCACCGACCTACCCCCCACACATAAATATTACTTTTAATACACACAGAGTTTTCATAACATAGATTATTTATAGACCTCAAACATTTTCTTCTCCTTCTTCCCAGAGGCATCTAGTGTATTGTTCTTGTCTCATCTCGTTTCCTGGTTCCTTCTCATCCTAATTATGACAGATGTGTTGATAATACTTTATGAATGTGAGTTATCCTTAAAGATTCAGTATGTCACGTAGTTTACCCTTTTTTATTTCATATAGTATTGTGCGTTTAATGTAGTGATACATTATGGTTTACAGAACAAAACCTGGGAGACTCCCATGGAACTCCTCAACCCCCTAACATCTCTCTCCCTTCCCTGCAGGAATCAAGGCTGTGTTCTCGGGCCACTACCACAGGAACGCCGGGGGCACCCACCAGAACCTCGACATGGTGGTGTCGTCTGCCATTGGATGTCAGCTGGGCAAAGACACCCATGGGCTTCGGGTCGTGGTTGTCACCGCTGAGAAAATCGTGCACCGGTACTACAGTTTGGACGAGCTGAGCGAGAAGGGAATTGAAGACGATCTGATGGCGTTGGTGAAGACAAACTGACCCCCTTCCTGTGGCCCGCTCCCTAATCGCGGTTTCTTTACCAGATACTGCAGTGGCACGCTGCATGACCTCCTGTTGAAACCTAAAACAAGGCCAGACCCATTTGTGAGTTTGTGTCCTTTTGCATAAGTCAGAGAGTGAGGTCCTGTACTAAATTACATTCAAAGTAAAACTGCCTTCCCTTTAAAAAGAAGAGAGGGAGCCTGGGAGTAATTTTTTTTAGTTACTATCATATTAGACTGTCTCTGATGAGTATTTGCATAAATCCCCCTGATGTTGTATTCCTCAACTCTGCTGTTGAATTAAATTGTTTGTGGCAGCGTATGATCAATGTTTACTTAGTAACCTCAGTCTCAACTTGATGTCTAAGTGTAATCTTTGATAATTCCTTGAGCAAACCACATCTGATTGTATTAAATTGTGGCCATGACTCTCAAAATTCTAGTCAAAGCAAAGGCCGCCTCTTTCCCTTCCTAGCAAACAAGCTGCTGTCTTTCCCATCACCAGAGCCACAAAGAATGTTTTAACAAGGAGCCGAGGAGCCACAGTTTGCTGTTAAATTCTGAGATTTCTATTATTGCTAGCGGTGGGGACAGAAAACAGTCAATACGGGTCAGGACTTGAGTTTGCTTTCTTGGTGACGATTAAAGTCATCTTTGTTTATTTGTGTGTGTTTTGTTTTTTCCTGCGGTGCTGGGGATTGAACTCAGGGCCTCATGCATGCCAGGCAGCCACGCTCCCACAGAGCTACACCCTCCACCTCCCAAAGTCACCTTTGCACATACACTGTCCATTGATGAAATCTCACTGAGAAGAATAGAACCAAGGCCCCCGAGGTACAGCATCCGAAGCCATTGTGCAGCGCATCTTATTGGGACCAACATTCAAACTCTGATGCCGCAGTCAGTCTTTAGATGGGAGTCCTCTTGGGACAGGAATGCCCCTTCATGTATGAGCCTCGTAACTGTGTCAGCTTCAACAGAGAAAGAAGTGCAGAGTGCTCAAAAGAAGCAAACCAAATTCCGGCGGGGCTTTCAGCCATACTAAATTGATTCCGACTTTGATTAAATGCACCAGTACAGTGTCCCCTGACAGATGGGCTCTGTTTCCACGTCACCTGCTTTGCCCCATCTTCTCTCCGCTCCTGAGCAACCTGTCCTTCATCCACCTGGTCTTTGTCTGCAGTTACCCTAGGGGACAAGTAACAGGTACTCCAGAGTCCACCAGGGAAATTACGGTATTATGCAGTAGCGTTCAGTAATCCTGAACCGGCTTCAGAAACTGACTGGTTACAAATGAACCACAAAGACCTTTAAATTAAAAAAACTTTCTCGTTAAAAAGTTTGCATCAGCGTAGCAAAACTGTAAGAAATTAAATAGAAAGATAATTGGATATGTAAATTTATGAGGAACAAAAGAGGGGAAGTTAATTATAACACACATTGGTGACATGCCATAGCTCATTGCTATGTGGGACAAGAAAATTAAAATTTTTCAGAGCTAGAATGCTCTTCCTGTAGTGTGTTGCTGCATTCTTGTTTTGCGTTCATTTTTCTTTATGGTGGCTGTGGATATGAGCGGTCAGGAGGTGAGCTCAGTAAGGGGCTTAACTAGTAAGCCACTTATTTGAGACATGGGATCTGGTGACCCTTGGACCATAAACACAAGAACTTTGATTCCAGGGAGGGAGACCCTGGCTGAGGGACCAACCAGGGTAATCACAATGGACTAAAGACACTCTTTGTCATGTTGCACATGCAAAATTGCAGAAGAAGATGGAAATAATTAAAATGTATGAACCTCAAAATAGGTATATCCCTTTCCCCAAAAATCTTATAAGTAAATGAATTGATTGAAAAAAACACCAAGAATATGCTAAGAAAAATCATATGAAAGTCCCACTGTTTTTGTTGTTTTGTTTTTAAGTAATGAAACAGCCATATCCCATGATGCTAAGGGGTTCAGAATGAAGTTAGGAAATGTCTTTGTGGATGTGCACACTCCATGTGCCACCCAGACAATTGATAATTATTAGTGTATTCACTTGTGATGCCTTTTTCTTTAAAAATATAAAGAGAATGGTATTAAAAAACAAGTGCCTTATACGGTGAAAAATAATAAAAGACGACTTCATGAGTTCAGGCAATACGGTTTTGAGCATTTCTTTTGCGTTGGCTCCAAAAGGTAGAGTCCTGTGGCCAGGGTCACCTGCTTATCAGTGGACAGAAGGGCCTGGATGCAGGCAGTCCACTGGTGGATAGTCCACACATACTGATATATGTGGATCTATGTATGTATGTATATAGCTCCTTCACATCACCCACTCTTTGAGAAGGTTTTTCCTATCTGTGCGGTTGGTACCAGCTCACCACAACAATGCGCTATGATACTCAGCACCTTGGATCACCTTTCCTGGGAGAGAACCACCTTTCCAATATCAACTGGGGCCCTGGAATTTCATCCTGGGGTTTGCAAAGCCTAGGTAATGCTCAGAACTCCTTCCCTGATTGCACCAGGTCCAGGCTGGCAAATTGACCTGCTGGAGCAGATTGATCCTGGTAGAGTTTTTGCTGAAGGGGACTTTGAACCGAAGGTCTCTGAAGGACCCCAGACCCTCTCTGGCAACCTATGTGACCTGTCCCTCCTCTGTGCTCAGACCACCTGCCATGAGGCCTTCACCAGAGCCAAGCTGATGCCTATGCCTTGAATCCCCAGAACTGTGAGCTAATAAACCTGTTTTCTTTATGTAGTACCCAGTCTCAGCTATTTCATTATGGTAATGGAAAACAGACTAATACACTCCTTGTTTATAGTCCCTACTCGAGAATATAGGAAACATTGATTCTCTCCTCCTTCAATTAGTCATTTTAATTGGAAACAAAACCAAGGAGCTGCTCAAGGGGGAGGTTACCTAAAGGGATCTCAAATTGGACTGTCGAGGCTCAGAAGAGTGAGTTTGTGAATGCGGGCAGGGGGATGCTCATCTCACTGAATTTATTTTTTATTAAATATGTTTATCTCAGATCTCCTATCACGCTTCTCCATAAGGTTGGGAAGGATGGGGAGGGGGGAGAATCTAGTAAACAGTATCACTAGCAAACAACTTTTCCTCCTATCTTGTGATTTCCAGCATTATGAGATTGTCAGCGGCTAACAGAATTACAAGGCAAACGCCAGCTTTAAGCTTGAATAAATGAACAGCACCATTTGCCTTATGTCCTTGTAAAAGACACCGAGATGTGTACAGCTGTAGAAACGACATACACAATAGTGCAGCCGCTTAATAGTATAGCCTGTGTGCTAACGCAACATCTTTGGAGAAAAGAGCCAAAACATAATTTGCATTTGCTCGAACTCTTCGTATTTATTCCCCAAGTATTGTCTCACACAGCCCTGCGCAGCCACGAAATTAAGTAGCAATATCGAACGGAGCTGGGATGGGGGGTGTAGGGTTTAGGAATAAATTGTCAAGGCAAGTTCTATTAAAAGCTTTCCGTAATAGACACCAGGGATTTCTTGTTCAGATAACCTTAGCGGTTCCAGTTGCACATGCAGGAGATGGTGCTTGACAGGTAGGCTTTTTTTTATAACTTCATTAAGTACTGTGTTCTTCCATTGAAAAGCTCTGTGTATGCACACACACGCACATACATATATAGATCCACATATATCAATATATATAAATGGGAATTCCTGTAATAATCACTTCTAGCACTTTTATAGAAAAGATTTTAGTGACTCAGTTCTCTTCCCTCCAGTGGATTTTTATTTCCTTTTTTAAAACACTAGTGACTACACACACACACACACACACACACACACACACACACACACACGGAAATTAGATTTTTCCTTTAGGTTTTATCTATGTAAGTAGACTTGATTGAATGTTACCCTTCATTATTCTCTTCCGACAGTTGTCTTTAAATTTCTTCTGTCCTGGGTCTCTGTCCCTCATTTGAAATAAAGCCCCTAAGCCCCACGCTCTCTGCCACTTGTCCACCTCCTAGGCCACCTTTGCTGACCATTGCGGAGGACCTGGCCTTTGCATCTGCCTTTTCCTCTGGTAGGTGTTGGTTTCTCAGCATCGTTTTGCTCTCATCTCAAAGGTCACTTCTTCCTGCAACACCCAGCCAGAGCTGTTTCTCTTGTCGGTTTGCTTCATATGAAGTACATCCACTAAGAAATGTGCTTGTTTAATGGTCTTTAAATGAAACCCCTACTGGGATGCAAGCACCTGGTCGAACCGGGACCAGAACTGTGTCTGTTTCCTTTGCCACTCTAAACCCACTACCCAAGCCAGGTGTGGTGGCACATGCTTATAATCCCAGTACTTGGGAGGCTGAGACAGGAGGATCACAGGTTCAAGACTGGCCTCAGCAACTTAGTGAGACCCTGTTTCAAAACAAAGAAAAACAAAAAGGGCTAGGGGTGTAGCTCAGAGATACAATGCCCCTGGGTTCAATCCCAGATATCACAAAAATAAAGAAGTAAATAAATAAATCCACTGCCCAGGATCATGCTTGAGGGAATAGAGCAGCCGCTCCCCAGAATGCTTGGCAAGGGTTGTGGACTGAAGTGAGAAAAGATATGTAAGAACGGCGATCACATCCTAGTTACCTTTACCAATAGGAACCCTCCATATCAGGGAGGGAGGAAGGAAAGGAATTCATATTCCTAAGCCCTAAGGCATGTGGTACAGGTTGAATATCCCTTATCTGAACTGCATAGGACCAGAAGTGTTTCAGATTTCAATTTTTTTTTTCTTATTTTGGTGGATCAGTCCTAATTTTAAAAAAAATTCAAACTTGGAAGTTTGGGATTTTGGAGTGTTAGGAATCTTGAAGTTTGGGATTAGGAATGCTTGACCTGTAGTTCTTTGGGGATTGCTGTCAAACCTAGGTATCGTTGACAGATCAGTAAGTGTCTAGTGGCATCACTGTCTTTAGTTCTCTGTTCACAGTGACCCAGTTGGGAGAAATAATATAAATATCCTTGACTCCTAATCATTTTAAGCCTTGTTCACTGAATTATATATATATAATGAAATATATATATATATATATATATATAGTTATATAGTTATATAGTTATATAGTTATATATATATAATGAAAATAATACCACACCCAGCATGGAAGCACAAACTAAAGCCACAAAATACCATCTCACACTAGAATGGCTAAAATGAAGAAGATAGACATTATCAAGTGTTGGCAAGAATTGGTGCAACTTTAACTCACATACATTCCTGGTGAGAATGTTGGAAAGCATCCTGACTTTAAAGAAATCTTTAAAAAGTAAATCCGCATATGACCCAGCAATTCCACTCCTGGGTATTCACCCAATTTACCCAAGAGAAACATAAACATATGTCCACACAAATCATGTGCATCGATGTTAATGGAAACATGTTTAATAATAAGCAAAAGCTAGAAGCAACACAAATGCCCAACAAATAATTGAATAGGCAAACAAACAAGGTGTTTTCATATTAATGCGTTACTACACCAGAAGGAACTACAGATGCATGCAATAACGTGGATAGATCTCCAAATTATGCTGAGTCAAGGAAGTCAGACTTCTTTCCATCCATTTAGGTCAGTTCTGTCTACATAAAAGTCTTGAGCGGGGCGTGGTGGCACATGCTTGTACCCTCAGTACTTGGGAGGCTGAGACAGGAGGATCACAGATAAGAGGTCAGCCTCGACAAGGTAGTGAGAGTCTCAGCAACCTAGGAGGACCCTGTTTCAAGCTAAAGAAATAAAATAGGACTGAGGGTGTAGCTCCGAGATAGAACTCCCTTGGGTTCAATCCCCAGTAATACATACACACAAACACACACACACACACACACACACACACACACAATGCAAACTCATCTCTAGTGATGGAAACAGACCTGTGGTCACCTGGGAACAGGGGGAGAAGGGGTGATCTGAGAAGAGGGTCCAAAGAGCCTTTTGGGGTGATAAGCATATTCTGGACCTTTTTGTGTAGTTGTTTTACAGGTATATAATCTGCCAAAACTCATTGAAGTATACAATTTAAATACATGCAGCTTAACAGTGTCTTTTACATAATCCCTATCTCCATAAAACTATTTAAGCATAATGAAAAATAAAAGGAATTTCTCCAGCCTGGGAGAGGGTGATTTTTTGAAAGGAGCATGAGTTTCAGCCAGAGAGACTTTCTATGGCAAGCAGACTACATATATGTCCCTGGTTCCTTCTTCTCTCTCTGCTTCCCGCCCGCCAGGAGCCGAGCAGCTCTCCTCGACTACACCCGGTTCTGTAATGTTTCTGCCTTGGAGCCGGCCGCCCATGGACTGACCCCTGAAACCATGAGCCAAATAAACCTTTCCTCCTCTAAGTTGTCCTTGTCAGGTATCTTGGTCATAGCATGAAAAAAAACTAAAACTAACTAACACAGTGGGGGGAGAGGGGTGGAGTTGAAGCTGACAAGGCACATGGGAGGGCCCTGGGCTCTGTTTCCTGGCAAGCCAACTCCCATGCCTGCCTTCTTTGAGGCTTTTCCTGGTGACATTCCCTGAGTTAGAACAACCCCAGCCCACTGATCTACCCAATCTTGCCCACTCCATAAAGCCCTTCCTGACGCCCCCTCCTGGGCGCTCCGTTCCCCCAGCACCATCACGTGGGCCGCACGGCACAGAAGCATTTGGTTCTACTCCACTAAGAGCTGCCCGGTCATCAGCATGCAGAGCACAGAAGGTCAGCTCAAGGTCAGCGTCATCTCTGCGATCCTAAGACGAACATTTTTATTTTTTTTTCACATCTTAATGTTTCTGAAATCAAAATGTGTCTTACACGTGGTGCTCTTTAAAGTAGCAGACATTTAGATGGCTAGGAGGCTGAGACAGGAGGATCTGGGTTCTCAGTCAGCCTCAGCTACTTAGGGAGGCTCTCTGCAACTTACTGAGACCCTGTTTCAAAATAAAGAAGAAAAATAGGGCTGAGGGGGTAGCTAGGAGGTAGACTGTCCCTGGGTTCAATCCCTAGTACCACCAAAAAAAAAAAAAAAGAAAAAAGAAAAAAGGAAGGAAAGAGGTCAGAGGGATGGAGCTGTCTCGCCGGGGTTTTATCCTGGCCCTGCCACTCCCTCAGTGGCCTTGTGGCCCTGGGCGGGTGGCGTTCTGCTTCGGGGCCTCTATAACATTTCTCTACAAAGTGAGTGTGCAGTGTAGTCCCTTCCCCGCCAGGCTTCAGGGAGTGAAGCCTGTGTTCTGCGGAGAGTCTGTGTCCCAGAGGCAACAGTGATGTTGATCCTTGCCAAGTATCCCTGGCTTGATGCGTGAGCAAAAACCCCAAGGTGCAGCCCGGGCCCCTGCCACCTCCTCATGTGCTGAGCCTCCAGACTTGCTCCTCCGAAGGAGATGTGTCAGCCTGAAATCCTGGGTGAACCTAGTGGATGATTCCCAGGGCCGTGAGGGTGGGCGTGGTGATGTGGAAGGCGGAGGAGGGGGCGGGTGCCACGCACAGCAGCAGCCCTTGAGCTTTGGTATAATCTATCCTCAAAAAAAAAAATATGTCCTCTTGTCAGTTAAAGATGGAGAAGCTGAGATGTGGAGGAGTCCGATAGGTGTCTAGATATTCTAAATGTTCCATGCGTATGAGCTCACTGCATGCTCGAAGCAACCCTACCAAAGTAGGTACTTTCATTATCCCCATTTTACAGATGAGGAAGTCATGGCTCAGGACATTAAGAAACTTCCCCAAGGTCACATAGCTCGTAAGTGCCAGAGGTGGTGTTTACCCCCGAGCAGTATCGTTCTAGAACCTGTGGCCCTCTGCCAGGACAATCCCCAAAGCGGCCCGCTGGCGTCTGGCACAGCCTCCTGTGGGTGTCCCTGGGCTGAGCAGGGTGATCACAGGACAAACAGGCCCAGCTTTTCCCTGCCCACCTTAGCGGCATACCCTGGAAAGCCAATTCTTTGTTATTCTAATGGAGGCTAACAATGGAACCAAGTGTATCTGCTTAATTATTCAGTTCAGGTAAGTAATTTTTTTTCTTTCTCTCCAAGGAATTCTAACAGCAAAATCTCACGTTTCCAGAAAGATCTCCATCAGAGGACGTTCTGGGCCAGTCTCGCACCTGCAGAGAATCCGTACAGATGAAGTTTCTTTAGCGTTATTTACTTCTTCTGACTTAATTGGCCAGTGGAGTACGGACTCGGATGTCAAGTCTCATTAGCGGAGGCCTCTGCCTCCTGGTCGCAGTGCCACGCCTGGCTCGTCGGTGTGGCTGGACCACTTTCACAGGGAGCATCTTTATGAACCAGCGCTCCCACGGAGATGCTCTAATTACCAGTTAGGAAAACAAGCTTTTTGATGTTGTGTAGACAGTTCAGCAACATCCCCCCAACAGGGCAGATAATTGTTAACATCCTTTCAGGCAGGAAGCGCTTTTCCAAGGGCTGTAAAGCCAGATCCCGAGGAATTAGAGATTAGGAATCTGTCTCCTCTTCCTGCTATCCCGGGCACCTTGCTGATCTTGGCTCCAGTCGGCCCTTCAAGGGTGCTGAACCTCACTGTTTGCTTTTGTTTGGGTTTTGCCGAAAAAGAAAAAAAAAAAAAAACAGACATTCCGATTCAGCAACCATGCATGAGATCACCATGCCCCAGGTACCAGTTACTGTCATGGGATCAAACCCCGAATGAAGGAAAATGGCTCAATACCTAAGGGGTTACCGCAGATACGAATATGAGCCGATGCTGATAAATTTCACAATAAGCATTGTTTAAAAAAGGGAAGAGCGTGGAGGAATAATCTGAATTCCCCCGTGGCAGGAATCCATTGAGCTTGGAGAGGTAAAAATTGTTAACAGAGTTAATTACAGTCAGAGACTGCTGAGCCGGCAGCCTCGCTGCTTCTTTGCCTTGCAGAGAGAAGCAGCGTCCAGGCTTCCTCTGTAGCCAAGGCGTGGCCTTCTTGGCCCTCGCTTTGGCCACTGGCCCCTATGGCCCACCCCTGACCCTGCACATGGTCTCCCCCGCCCCACCAGTTTTCTTTCTTTCTTTCTTTCTTTTTTTTTTTTTCCCCGGTACTGGGGATTGAACCCAGGGGCATTCTACCTCCAAGCTACACCCTCAGCCCTATTTTTTAATTCCTTATTTTTGAAACAGGGTCACAGAGGGCCTCACTAAGTAGCTGAGGCTGGCCTCAAACCTGCAATCCTCCTGTCTCAGCCTCCCAAGTACTGGGATTACAAGTGTGCGCCACCACGCCTGACTGCCCCTCCAGTTTTCTATCAGAGTCTCCAGCAAAGCCTTCTAAGCAAATCCTCCCCGCTGAGTCCTCCCCTCCCCCACCTTGGCTGACCACATCAACCTCCCTGGCACTCCTCCCCTACAGTCCCCACTAGTGAGCTGAGGTCTCTGAGCTCCACAGCGGGTCCCCCAGAACTGCTCCTCCACCACCACCTCCTCCTTGTGCTCACGGAAATACCCACTCAGCAAGTTCCTGAGACCTGCCCCGGGTGGGGATACCTGCCAGGGCTCCATCTCACCCAAACCATCCGCCATCTCCTAGCCACTCAATTCCTCTCTTATGGAAGGCATTGGGACTTCCTGTCCCACCCAAGTCTAACCTCTGCCCAGATGGGCATCTGTGGCTTAGACCTGGGCAGTCACTGTTGCCCCCTCTGCTTGCTCTCCTGCTGTAGTCGGTGCTGTTTAGAAGGGATTGTCAGGCCTTGTACTAGAAGGACTGGGAAGAGAGCTCTTTCTATGCATGTTAGCTGGAAGGGTGGTGGATGTTTGGAGCTGTTTTAGGAGAGGACCTACCAGGGAATCAGAGAGGAAACTAGAGCAGAGAAATGGGGAGGAAAGAATAAGAAAAAAGAGGCAAGGGACCAAAATGAGCCCCTAGATCCAGCTGTGCCTGAAGCTGGTCAATGCATGTCTACTCAATTAAATGAGCCCCCTTTCCTTCTTTGCTCAAGCCAGTTTTCCCTCGTTTGAAAACCAAAGAGGCCTAGCTGATACCCCATCCCTGTGTTGACCTCCACGCCCATTATCTTGTCCATTCTGCCTCTGCAAGGGAGAGGCATTCAGTCTGTAAGGGAGAGCCGGAAGCTGGGTGAGGGGATTGTAGGTGTGGGAAGAGGGCCATGCATGCTGACTCGTGAGGGGACACACGATTCAGGAGAGATGCCAGAAATTCAGGACCGTTCTTGGGGAAGAGCCAGTGCCTCCCAAAGGCACATTTGTGCAGTCAATTAGTTCTACAAATATTTATTGAACTGTATACCAGGTCGTCTCCCAGGTCTCGGGACATGGCAGTAAACAAGCAGGATGGACTCTCTGTTCTGAACATCTACTAAGGAAAGTCTACTGATGTGATGTAGCCTCATCAAAACCAAATAGCCTGCCTGGACATCAAAGCAGACGAAGGCTCCTCGTATTTTTATGTCATGAAATTGCGACTTGGGCAGCTCTTATTCTATCAAATAGGATAGACATTCATAGTTTTCAAAAACTAGGCCATTCGTAACTTGTGAGTTGGTGCCGTGGTTTATGATGAGCTCTCTGGTAGAGCGACCGGGGGCCTCTTTTGCTGACATCTTTCGTCTGGGCGAGCTCTGCCGGCTGATTCGGCCTCCGTGTTTGCAGAGATGTCGGCTTGTGGATGGGCAGCCTGGGCGCCCTGCTGCAGGAGGAGCTGCCCCAGATCACGACCCTGCCTCCAGCTGCGGGCTGCAGACTGTGAGAGAATCCTTTGTGCTTAAGTTACCCAGTTGATTGTATTTTGTCACAGCAGCCCACGCTCACTCATACATGCTGTGTAAAAAAAAAAAAAATTATCAATATGAATTCTCCAAAATATGAGGCTGAGTGAATAGTCTTACACCTAGGAGTATTTTATTACATATATATGTATTTATGTATATATATATTTATAAATATACATACATTTTATATACACACATGTATATAAAATATGTATGCGTGTATGTATGCATGTATATTGTATACATACGTACATACACATATGCACTGCATGATTCCATTTACATGAAATTCTAGAACAATTGGAGCTAATCTAGGGAGAAAAATGTCAGAACAGCTGTTGCCTCTGGGGTAGGGCCAGGAATTGACCAGGAAGGTGTGTCAGAGACATGGGGGACAATGACATCCCATACCCTGATGGTGTATATATATCACAGGTATATGCATTTATCAAAACTCAGTCAATGGCCGAGCATGGGGGTGCATGCCTATAATCCCAGTTCTAGGGAGGCTGAGAAAAGAGGACTGCAGGTTTGAGGCCAGTCACAGCAACTTAGTGAGATTCACAGCAACTTAGCAAGACCCTGTTTCAAAACACACATACAGCCCCGGGCGTGGTGGTGCATGCTTGTAATCCTAGTACTTGGAGGCTGAGACAAGAGGATCCAGGTTCGCGGCCAGCCTCAGCTACATAGTGAGGCCCTCTGAAACTTAGTGAGACCCTGTTTCTAAATAAAAAATAAAAAATAGGACTAGGGGATAGAATGCCCCTGAGTTCAATC
>PVLC010039963.1:0-14024 GCA_004027655.1 Graphiurus murinus
ATTTATTTATTTTTTGTTTGTTTGTCTGCTTTGGGTACTGGAGATTGGACCCAGGACAATTCTACACTCTCAGTCATTTTTATTGCTTATTTTGAAACAGGGTCTTGTTAAGTTGCTAAAGGTCTCACTAATTGCAGAAGTTGGCCTTGAGCCCTTCAATCCTCATAATCTTCATGTGTCAGCCTCTCAAGTACTGGGATTACAGTTATGCACCACCATGTCCAGTTTACTTTGATTTTTAGTGTACTGTAATTTGTCTTGTCTTTTAATAAGAAAATCTAAACCATCTACATATGATATAATAAAACACAATGTTTATTACTACCATCTTACTATATGCTTCAATTTTTATTGGTACTGTTTTAACTTTTCTTTTTCTAAAATAATGGTTTAGTAAAATTCTGTTTTTTCTACTGCCCTCTAACATTTTGAAATCCTGTTATGCTATTTTACCTTCTTTTTTATTGTACTCACAAGTAAAGCACACATTCCTTTATCATCATATAAATAAAAATATATTACTTTTCCATAAACCTTTGACTTCTATTTTATCTACTTGCAGGAAGAGCTTAATACATCAATTCAATTCTTTCTTGATCTCATTGGGATCAAGGACAAAGGTGGACTTCATCTGGGCCTGTGTCATATTTTACTCATATCTCCAAATACTTCTGCAGGCCAAGGTCTTAGAGTTTTGCCTCTGTCTTCTGAGACTCTTGTCTCTAGGTTCTGATCAGTCCTCCAGAGAGATCCCCACACTACTGCCACAGCTGAACTCAAACACAACCTAACATCTCACTTTCCCACAGTGGTGGTAAGCCTGAGAAGCCACTTAGAAGCAGATAAGAGGTAAAAAATGTCTTTCTCCTCCTTCCCAAAATTCACTTATCCACTGTGTGTGTATACTATAAATACATAAATTTGTATGTACATATTTGACTTATATGTAGTTGATTTGACTATATATATACATATGAATGCAGTGATTTGACTATACTTGATAAACAAATATGAATCTATGTATAATATATGTGATGATTCAACTAAGATGACTTTTAATTGATAAGAAAATGAAAAGTAGCCATTTTTGCATAGGCTGACAAATTAAAATGTCTGCTTATCGATATTTAAATTGATGTTACTCTACAGAAATGCCTGGCTGCACAGTGAGTATAACCCTATTTCATCATCATTAGCCTACACGTCAGTCTTGATTAGATGAATGACATTATGCATTGAGATATGTCTAAACCAATCAAAAGTTTTCTCTTTAAATTTTACTCTGAGTTTACTTTGCAAAACGAAAGGTGCATTATTTACATGGGTAGTTTAAGAATATTTTTGTCTTCACTTATAATATTTGATTATTCATCTGAATGAAGAGATTATTTAAACTTCATTTAAGATTTATTGTGAAATAAATTCATCATTGGAGAAGGTGGCCCATGTCATTGTACTTTGAAAAGTTTGAATTTATGTTATATGCAGTCAAAATAATCTATATCTATGTTTGGTGGCAATTTATTTTAATTGTATAAATTTTAAATGCGCATAAATTTAACTTTTGGGGCTTCCTCAAAGCATCCATTTAATTTTTTTAATATAGGAATATACGACACAGTTGATCAAATTAGAAGTGTCATTATATTCATATGTATTTGCATAATAAGAATAGAGGTTGAATAAGAGATAGAAATGTTATCCTTTAATGTGTGAGTTATATTGTATTTGAAAATTAATTAATCCTTATATTTTTGACAACAGAGAAAGGCAAACATGGCAACAGCTAGAACATGTCAAAGAACGATCTTTTTTTGGAAGCATATTATATTCCATAGTAGTTAAAATTGGAAGGAAGATACACTCTTCCTAATAATGCTTCCAAAAATTGATTTGCATTTTAAATTGCATTTTTGTTCTTTCATTCATTATTTTGTAACTGCAGTGAGCAGTTATGGAGCAAAATATAACATGTTTCTTCTGCTTTCAAGGGACAGATGTTCTGATTCAGAGGGCAGACATATCAATCCCAGGGGTAGGGTGAGCCTGCTTAGAAGTTCTGTGACAACTCCACCTTTAGATATTTACTAACACATATGAGTTTTTCAGAAATTTTTAAAAAACATCAATTAAAAGAAATTTGTGAAAAATACCTTGGTAGATAGATCAATGTGCATGCATGTGTGTGTATATGTGTGTGTGTGTGTGTGTATGTGTGTGTGTGTAGTATTTATTAGAATCTGTATAGTATTTATATGTATCTATTTTATGTTTATATAACATATCAACTTGTAATTGATATAGGCATCAATATCTAGCTAGCTATGTATACAGTTAGTTACCTAGTTTTCTAGTAATATTCATTTTACTTTTGAACCCCAATGGGCACATCTTTCTAGATTGGACATGCCATAAACATTTGTTTCTTGAGCACAAGGACATTTTCACAATATGACTTCATAATAGAAACTCTAATTTGTTGACAGCACATTTAGTAACATGAAGGCCAAATTGTCTAAAAATGTTGACATTTGAGTTGTTCACAGCTAAAAACCATCCACATATAGACCCAATGCATTTAGCAAGGTGGCTTGTGAAAATATAAAAATGTTGATCTTATTTTTGTGGGTTATAATATATCTCAAATTTTTCTTATAGCTATTTAAAATTAATAAGCTTGCCTTTGAATAGGTGGAGTTCTTGCACTCTGTCCCTTGTTATTTTTATTAAATCTGTGGTGGCATTTTGTAAAGATATTTTACTTAAGGTTATTAATCACTTCATTCTGTAGAAACTGCTTTATGATAAAATTAATACAACTTAGTTATAGTAATTAACTATCACAAGCAGTTTAATATTGTACTTGATGAAATTTGATATACAAACTCTAGCCTGCTATATTAAATATTAGATATAAAATTTGAGTCAAGGGTTATGCAGAAGAGATGTTTGAAACTATTTACTAAAAGTTTTGAAAATTTCTGAATAATATTACATCATATATAAATGTTTTAATTATTTTTGTGCAAAAATATTCACACATGCATGATTCAATTTGATAATTATTAATAGTGAGACTGAGCTTTGAAAATCTGATTAGCCCCAATGACAATGTAACTATTTTCTAATTTTGAAATTGGTATCTAAAAATCAAAACAATGTTCCAAAATACAGATTTACTATCATTAAAGGTAGCCTATTAATAAAAATATCTAACTATATAGTTTTTCTTAAATTTTAGTTGTGGAAATAATATTATGCCAAAAAGACCATAGTGGTATTTATAATTTTCCACTTAAGATATATATTATGAAGAATATTCTGGGTTGGGAGGCTTATCAAACGATAGAGATAATGGCTAAATAAGTTCATGTCTTATTGTCTTTGATTCACAATAAAGTTTGAACAGTTTGTAGTATATGTAGAAGAATACACAGATATATTACTCTCTCTCTCTCTCTTTCACACACACACACACACACACACACATAAAACACAAAGACATATAGAGGTTTTTATTTTAGTCTGTAATACTTTAGTTTTGCCCTACAGAGAATACTGTGATCCTCTTTCTATTTAGCTACTGGAATGAGAATGCAGAAGCAGCTAGCAGGGGAGGGAAGAAAAGCTTACAATTTTAATTCTATGAAGATACTTTTGAAGTTTGTTGAGATTTTTTGAAGATTTGGTTTCATCAAAGTTCTGTCTCCTTTAGAAGTTGTTTTTCCCCAGGCAAGTGGGTGGAGTTAACTGGTTATAAGCAGAACAGCATGATCTACATGATCTCTTTCTTACTGGTCTTTTGAATGATAGTTTTCTGGCTGAGATTGGCATTATCTACTTCTGGATATGTCCTGAAAACAAAAATATTTCTGGCTCTTTAAATGACTGAAATAGTTAAACAAAAAAATTACATAAATTATTTACCTACGTTATGGACTAAGTAGGAGTGGACCAAACTTTTCACTAAAAATAAAAACAACAAAAATAAACACAGAAAAAATAAACAATAAAACTGACATGTGCAAATCAAGAGGTCATTTTTGTCATAAGCTCAAATAAATCTGCAAGGAATTTAGTAAATTGCTAAATAAAAACTTCTCACTGAAAAGCAAATAATATAGACATATTTCAGACTAAAAATTCTATATAGCATATCTTCAAAACTATCAAGTATAAAGGAATAAATGGAAAATATAAAATCAAAACTTTAAAATATATCTTAAAAGTAATAAAAATCTTAATATACTATTTGTAAATTAAATAATGAACAATGTGGATATATGAATGCTTCCCAATTTGTAGCTTCAGTGAAATTTCATCTAAAATCCTGTCAGGTATATGGGCGAATATTCTAAAAATAATGGAAATGTAAAGATCTCAATATATACAATATACATACAATATACACAAAGTCATTTTGACATCAAAGAGTAAACAACATTTTTTTTTTTGATACTGGGGATTGAATCCAGAACTCAATCACTGAGCTGAGCTATGCTGCTATGCTACCCCAGCCCCCAACCCCCCCCCCTTTTTTTTTGAGACAGGGTCTTGCTAAATTCCTCAGGCTAGTCTTGCCTCTTATTTCAGTCATCATTCTCCCTTCTGTAATCCAAAGCGCCTGACCACTCTAACTTAGAAGAAGGAAGATTGATTTGTTCACAGTTCTGGAGGTATCAGGGGTTCAGTCCATGTTAGGCCTCATGAAGTCTGTGGAGGTTAGGGTACGGTGCTGAGTGCTCTGTTCTCCTATCATAGGGCCAGAAGCAAGACAGAGCAAGGAGAGGAGGGTCTATATATAATTCCCAAGGCCACACCTATAGCACCCCGCCCCCCAGCAGCCAAGCCCCTTCAAAATGGCTGCCTTGTCGCTGAGAGGAACATTCTAAACCCAAACCATAACACTCCTCCTGTCTCAGCCTCCTGAGTTGCTAAGAATACAGGTGTGGGCCACCACATTCAGCTGATATAAACTTAATCATTTATCAAGAATGTTACAAAGCTAAAAATGATGGGCAGTGTGGTTTTGCCATACTAATTAATATAGATCAAAATAGTGCCCAGAAAATTACACATCTATGGACAATGGGTTTATGAGAGAAGTGTCATTTTAGAGTAATCAATTAGACAGTATTTTCAATAAGTAGTGCTCTATGGATTTTATAAATAAAAGTATATACCATTTTTTCTACAACAGAGAAAAATGGAAGGCACAAAATGGGAGAAGTTATTTGCAACATATATAATGAAGAGACTGATAACAGGAAACATAAATATCTATTTCTGAATAAGAAAATGAGAAACAACCCAATATAAAGTTGGCAAAAAAGACTTAGTTAAATATTTCATAAAAGCAGAAGGGTATAAGTATTTAACTTGTGAAAATGTGTTCAATTTTAAATACATTCTATTACTGCATTTAGATACTAATCATCAAAGTAGCTAATGTTTTAAAAGACAATATCAATGATTTGTAAGGATATGCACCAACTAAACTCTCAAATGCTACTGGTGAGACAGTAAACCTGTGTAAATATATCATAAAGCTATTGTTCACTATTTAATAAATATGGTCATATTCATGGTTATAACCCAGCACATATACTGCTAGGTTTTTACTGATTATAAACCCAATATAAGCATGTGCATTTATAACCAAAATAAACATTATTAAAGTATTCACTGAAATATCATATTAATTAAAATTTGTAGGAAACTCAAATTTCCATTGAATGTAAAGTAGATGAAAAAATTTGTTACAGTCAATTGAATATCACTGAGTAATATAAACAAACAAGCTATAGATATGCATTAAATATCACTTACATGATTTGGCAACAAAATACATTAACAAATTGCATTATATAATAGTTAATTAATATAATAATTAATTTATATAGACTTTAAAATAAGAAGAAAAATTTTATAATTAGAAATTATGATCCACGTATCCAATTCCTAATCATATATTAGAAACAAACAAAATGAAATCAACATTCCTAACTTACCTGTTTATATTTCAAGGAAATTAAGTCAGCATACAAAAAGAAACCTGTATGACTATGTTAATTACAGCATTATTTATAATAGCTAGGATCAGCCTAAGTGCTCATGAACCTTTGAATGGTTAAAAAAATACAATGGAGTATCGATAAATGAAATTATTTCATTTGTAAACAGCAACAACAAAAATATGGAGATAGGATAGAGTTTTTTCTGGTTTTATTTATTTTGTCAAGTTTGCTACAAACCTACTCAATCTTTCCTCTGTTTTACTTGTAGGAAGATTCTAAATAGGTTTCTTTACATAATAAAATTGTATATGCACATTTCAGGGTTAAAAGAATATGTTGAACATGTAAGTAACAAGCCAAAAACTCTAAATAGTTTTCTTTATCATAGTCTTAATTTAATGTCATAAATTTAACTCTGTATTTACTGAAATTGAAGTCTGTTTCAACTGATGTATGTACAACAACTTATTTGTTTAGAGTTATATTTTGTGCCTCAAATGCTGGAAAGAGTCAAAAAAGAAAATTAAGTCTTTGAGTTCACCTGAACAAAAAACATAAATAAAAGTATTGCTTTTAATGTAGGAATTTGTTTCATAATTTATAATCTACTCAAAGTTTGAAATAAGAAAAAGTGCCTGAAGTAAAAGAGTGAAGAAGCAGTGGGCACAATATGATTCCCAAAGCCAACAAATAGAACTGAGAATCAATAAATGTAATGGCATCAAATTAAAAAGATTCTGTGTAGCCAAGTAAATAATCTGAAGAAGGAGCCTGCAGAATGGGAGAAAGTCTTTGCCATCTACTCTTCTGATAGATAACTAGTATCTAGACTATATATAGTACTCAAAATTAATAGTGAAAAAACAAATAACCAAAAAAAATGAGGGAGGGAATTGAACTGCATAGACACTTCTCAAAAGAAGAAATACTAATGGCCAATAAATATATGAAAAAATGTTCAACATCATTAGCAATCACAGAAATGAAAATGAAAACACCACTGAGATTTCATCTAACTCTAACTAGAATGGCAATCACCAAGAGTACAAACAATAATAAATGACGCTGAGGATGTGAGGAAATAGAAACCCTATACACTATTGGCAGGATTGCCATTTAATGTGGAAATCAATGTGGAGTTCCTCAAAACACTAGAAATGGAATCACCTATGAGCAGGCTGTAAAACATCTAGGTATCTTCCCAAAAGAATTCAAGTCAGAATAGTGTAGTGATAATGCATAGTCACATTTATAGCAGCACAATTCACAATAGCTAAATTAGGGAACCAATCTAGGTGTCCATCAGTGGATGAATGGATAAAGCAAATGTGGTATATAAACACAATGGAATTTTACTCAGCCATAAAGAACAAAATTATGTAATGTTCAGGAAAATGGATGGAAATAGAGGATACTATGCTGTAAGACTGGCCAGTCTCAGAAAGTCAAAAGCTGTATGTTTTCTCTCATATGTGGACATTAAAAAGAAAATAGGAAACAAAAAAGACTTCATATAATGAGAAGGAGAAGAGTAGAATAGTGCAAGAAGATTGGAAGAGGGAGGTGGGAGGGAAAAAGAGAACTGATGAAGGGAAATGTTCATATAATGCTATGTCTATATATAAAGGTATCAGTACTAATATCACTAAAGTGTGGCTGTTGGGGATGTGGGGGTGGGAATCCAGAGATAAACATAGCAAATGCTATGTGCATGTATGTTTGTGTTACTTTAAACCTCACCCTGATGTAAAACTATAAGGCACCAATAAAAGTATATAAAAAGAGATACAAAGAATAAAATCACATGAGACTTCAATTTGTCTCATAAATGAACTCTAAAAATTTTTAGAAAACTGCCCCCATTAAAATCCAGATACTCAAATATTAGTAATAAAATTACTACTTTTTTGAGTTTGATTAAATATATTTTGGAAATATAGGGGTCAGAGGATATATTTAAATGGTAGAGCATGTGTTTAACATAAACACAGCCCTGAGTTCAATACCCAGCACACAGATACAAAAAATTAACTATCTGACCTTAAAAATCAGAACAAGGAAAAGATAACTTGCTTTTTTTTTTTCCCCAATACTGGGGATTGAACTCAGGGGCGTTCTACCTCTGAGCTACATCCCCAGCCTATTTTTTATTCTTTATTTTGAAACCGGGTCTCACTAAGTTGTGGAGTGCCTCACTAGGTAGCTGAGGCTGGCCGCGAACCCGGATCCTCCGGTCTCAGCCTCCCAAATGCTGGGATTACAAGCATGTGCCACCACGCCTGGCGATAACTTGCTTTTAATTAAAAAATAAAGAAAATACTTCTAAAATAAATGCAAAGAAAAAGATTCTTCTTGGTGAATATTTCTAAGATAATAAGAAAATAAATACAGTATTATTGACTATTAAATTAACATAGATTAATTTATGTATTGAGAACACATTTATGTACGTGAACAAAACAAATATAAAGAATTTTAAAGACTTTATGGAAAGCTTTATAGAAATAAATTAAATATTTTATTAAACTTGATTGCCTTAATAAATATATATTACCAAAACTTTCAAAAAATAAATTAAAAACTAAAAAAGTCAATAACTGTGAAATATAGAAAAGGTGGTAACTAACACACATTTCCTCTTCTAAGTAGTTCTTGTCAGGTGTTTTGGTTGTAGCAATGGAAGAGCTGACTAAAACACCAGTAAAGCAGTATCCAAGTACATATGAGTGAGTTTTTCTTTTGAGATATAACCTCCCTTCATATCCCATCAACCTGAATATTCTGCTTTTCCAGAATGCCAATTCATAAATTTTTATTTAAATATTATAACCCTTTCTCTAATACCTTTTGGGTTTTAATTCCTTCAACATGTCCTCTTGGAATAACCCCTAGCCCCTCAATTTCTTGATTATCCATCTTATGCACTTGTTAATGTCCTTCTCAAATGTGATGCCCAGAACTTAAATATGATTCTCTAGATTTTGTGTGATTAATGCACAAGACAGTAGAAATATTTCTTTTGTAATTCTGAGCACTACATTTCTATTAATAAACCCTAATAATACATTAGCTGTCTTTTGACAGCAATGTCACACTGTTGACTCTCATTGAAATCATGGTTATTAAAACTTCTACCTAGTTTACATATGAAAAGTGGCTAAATCAGATGAAGTCAGATATTTTAAGCTTAAGAAAAAAAGACTAATGTGAGAATTTCTCAGAAGTGAATCAGACAACCAACTATGAGTAATCCTGATAATGTTAGAAAAGGAAAGAAAATGAGAAATAGTAACTCCAAGATGATACTCCAAGATCAATAACTTTTCCCTAACAACACTGGAAGAAAGGTATTTGCAGACTTCTGGACAAGGCAACAATATTTTTCTTGTATTTGAAGAGTACTATCATAATCAATCTCTTTATGTTTAGTTCAATCTATCAATCTATCTGAGTTTTTATGTGAAGATTGCTTCAGAGAACTCATTTATCCACTCAGAACTTCTAATCTTTTAATTGCTCTTTTATTTACTCACAATGCTTATTAACATGCGATTAAGGTCTACCACATTAAAATTTTTGTCTATTTGCTGTATTTCTTTTTTCAATCTTTTGTCTACTTTTATCTAGACATGGCAGCACATATCTACATTTAATGAAGAGTTTAATCTTATTCAATCATATCTCCTCTCTTAGAATCTCATTTATGTTTAATTTTTTATTTCCCTTGAGTATAAAATATGCATTTTAAAATAATTTATACTGCCTTCAAATATAATATTATGAATTCACATATAATCCTGATACCTTATAGCAGAATAGTCCCTATTCCTCTGCTATCTCGTTTTATTGCCTTTGTTCATTTCACCGATCCATATCATACAATTGTCCAAAGCCAACTGCCCAACTCTTACTATTTATTTAAACATTTTTATTTGTATATCATAGATAAATATTAATATGGTAGATAAACTTAGAATAAGAACATTGAGTAAATTATATTTTACATTCTCTGGCACTGTTCCTTTGTTTATGTAGACATGTATTTCTTAATACTACCTGCAGGCTAAGTCTGATAGTGATTAATTTTCCAAGTTTTTGTTTGTATGATGAAATTCTTTTACCTTCATTTTTTTTTCAGTATAATTTCATTTAACATCCTGGGGAATTTTTTTACTTACTTTCAATACTTTTAATATTCCACTTTGCTCTATTTTATCATGTGTAATTTTTGAAGAGAAACTTATATAATTCTTATCTGTGTTCCTGTTTAGATATTTTATTTTTCCTTGGTTACCTTCAAAATTTTCTCTTTAGTATATTTATTTTACAATTTGGATAAAATATGCCTAGAAAGTGTGAGTGGTGTCCTGTGTTTAATTAAACTCTTTTTTTATACAATGGTGTTTATGAAACACATGAATTCCACATATTCTGCCAACTCAAATTCCAGGGAAAATGATAAATGTAGTTGATCCATAATATTTGATAAGTGCTATTATATGTTAGGAACTGTTAGATGTAGATAAATATAGGCATTGATAAAACAATTATGAAAAAATATTAATTACATATTCATATTATTCATTTGTATAACATCTTTAGGTAGGTTATAATAATGTAGGTAGGTTATATAGCAGCCTTAGGTAGGTTACAATAACTCTGCTAGATACATAGAAAGATTTAATTTACCCTTTGTCTTTACAGCAGAGGCAGAATCCAAACCAAGGCAGTCACATTTTAGAATTGGTTCTGTGTACATACCAACTTTTATTGTCTAAGTAACTAAATGCACACAGAGTTTCTACTCTTCACCAGAATTACAAACTGTAACAGAGGACCATCCACAGATTAGCACCTCTGAGGAATTTTGGCTACAGTTGGTGTCACTGAGATTTGATTAGAAAAACACATAATGAGTTAATGTACAAGGATCTCTGTGGAAAAGTAGGATAGCTACAAAGATAAAAGACTAATGGTAAGTAGCTACTGCCTCTTAATTTTCATGGTTAAGTTTAAACTTGAGCCCTCTCATTAAGTAGCTAGGTAGAATTTTGCTTTTCTGGGAAGAGATTATCACCCTATAACACCGTGAAGACACACAATTCTTATCTTGGAAAACTGATAAAACTTAGGAGGAGAGGCTTAGAATCCCAGGTATTATTCATTCCTTGAGGATCATCCTGAGCAGAAAGGTTTTCCTGTCACACCTTGCTCTTTAGGTGAGCATTCATATCAAGCCCAGACAGTAGAGATGAAGGTACTTTCGTCATTCTAATTTCCTCCTCAATTTTTTCAGGACTCTAGATCTCAGTAGTAATAAAGAAAAACTACTATAAAGTTTATTGATCCATTTATTCCCCTCACTAAATTTGATGTTTAAGTTACAAACAATTCCTGCTTATAAATACCCTATAAGCAAGAGCAGCCTACCTTATGCAAGGAGTTGTTATCAGTAAAACGTTTCTGGTTCCTTGATTAAATAATCAGTTAATGAAAGGCAAATTTTCTGAGTTGGAAATGTTTTTGAAAAATGATTATTTCAAAAAAATAATATTTTAGAAAATATCATGTATATATAAATTTGCTGATAAAATAAAATTTTGAGCTTATATTTTAAACCCCATTTAAATATTCAAATAAATTTCATATAAAACACATTTTAGCAAAAAAAGAGAAAATCATCTAAATGTTGATACTTCAAGAGATTGTATATAAGTGAAATTAAAATTTGGCAGGAAAAGTAAGTTGAGGAGACTAAGGGACCTGCCTGAGAAAACTGTTGAGTCTAAGGCTGGAATGCAAGTACTCCACTCATGGTTGTTTGTAGTATACCCTAGAGAAAAGTGCATATCCAAGTGGGTGTTAAATCTACATTTTGAAATCCAGGCTGTACTCTAAGCCCCTGTGCCTTGGTGGGAGAGCCTTACCATCACAGAACAATATCTGCCCATAGGCATCTTTTTTTTTTTTTCTGATTCTGGTAAATTATTCATCTGTTATTAATAGAATGCCCTACAGAATGGATTAAGAGGAGTTACATATTAAGGTAGTTAGGGAGTGAGATGCAATTATTCAGTCTATGTGAATCTCTTATATCTGAATTTGTAACAATTGTTCTAAACCCTCTAGTTTGGATAAATTCTACTCCCTAAATACCTACCATCAACAGGTTTCACATACTATAAACAACATTCTAAGTGAGTGAGTGACCTTCCAATCTAAAGATAGCTAAAGAGGGAATATGGCATTATATAGTCTGAGCTTCTTTGTTAACTTTGGAAGACAAAATATTTTTAAAGTAGTCTCTCTGCTTATTCACTCTTTTTTATTACAGACTACAAAATTCATGAGTAGATGGAAAATTATAAGAGATTTCCCTTATTTTGCTTGTGCAAGATATAGATTTTCCAACAAAATCGCATCACTTCTAAATTTATGCCAATAATATACCTTTTTCTAACATGGGGTCATGCTGACTCAGGAATTTAAAGATACTAACACATGAGAGATACTAGCAAATGCCTTTCTTTGAAAGAGCAAAAATTTTTCTCAAGTTCATATTTTCCATGTAATTTGAAAGTAAATAAAGTAAAGAAACTTCATGGGGTAATAGAGGTGTTTTTATCTTGAAAATGATGTTGTTTACAATTATGCATACATTTGCAGTATTTATTAAGTTGGGAACTTAGGATTTATATATATCACTGTATATTAATGTAACATAAACAACAACAGCCAGTGATCCAAGAGGACAGAGATGAGGTAGATCTCAACTCCTCCACAGGCCAGAATCAAAGCAGTGAAATAGCTACTGATGTGAGAGTTGGGGGACAGAGGGTACATTGGAAGGTTAGAGAGCTGCAGGCACTTGAAAAGTCTAGTTACTAGAACAGAAAAAAGGAAAGAATTAATTATCCTGGAACCAGAACCTGCAGCATCAGGGAAGGTCTTGGAAGTGATAGTAGAAGTGAGAAAAGAGGGAAAAGCAAAACTGGCATGCTTATTTTGGAAACAGCACTAGAAAAAAAAAAAAAAAGGCAAGATGGACTTAAGCTGTGACAGGAGTGGCAAAGCTCCTGGTAAATAAGAAGTGTTCCAGTTTTCTCAATTTGCTGGAAAGAACTGAAGCAGGTAGCTATTTTACAGAGACCATGTTTAAGCTCACAGCTGAGGAAGTGATTAAATCTCTCCATCTTCATCCCGCTTAGACACATCAGCTAATATTATCATAGGGAATGCCTTTGAAAAGGCTGGCAGAGTAACCAGGATGCCTACATACTCTCATTCCCTCTAGCATCTGCACTTGGAGTCCGGTGGAGCAGACCAGGGTAAAGGACACTGCCAGGGAGGGTGATGCCTACAGAGCAGTGCACATGCCTCTTCTGCTAGGGACTGTGTTGCATAGGAAGCACAGAGCACCTCTGTTGCCAGCTGTTGCTGTCCTCAACTCCCTTCACCAGCCACTGCCCAGTTCCCTGATCTCAGCTAAGCACTCTGGCCATGGAATATTGTCCTGCAACCTGGTTGCTGTCCCTTGCCCCCGTCACTGTCTTATGCCCAAGTTCAAGCCACTACCTGGTGCTGCAGCTCAGCTACCATTCACCACCACATGCCCTGGCCACTTCCCTGTGCCTCAGTCACAGGCCACCACTTGCACCCCAGCTGCTGGGCCACCCTACACCTCTGCCATGGGCCACTACACCCCATGTACCCAAAATTGTAAAGGTGAGCTTACCTCTGTTTTCATAATTAGAAGTGCATAAAGAAGTATTTCCATTTTTAAAATCTTAGCAAGGTAAAAACTAAATTTTTTCATGAAGTCTTTTGGGTAAAGTGTTTTGTTGTGTCTTTTGTCATGATTTGTTTTTTATGGTTCTAGATAATTTAATGTATTCTTTAAAATAGTTGAATTTTTTTAATACCTATTTCCTTTCTTCTCATCTCCACTCACTTTCCTTCTCTGTCTCCCTTTTTTCTCTCCTCCTTTTTCTTCTGTCTCTCTTCTAT
>PVLC010039964.1:0-14033 GCA_004027655.1 Graphiurus murinus
ACCCTGTTACCCTAGCTAAGGAATTCGGTTCACACAGTTATGCGACCCACGCCAGTCCAATCAGAGTGAAGCATGTGTCTTTTGCTGGAACATTGAAATACAAATACTGTCTACTTGCTGCTGGACATGAACGTGGATAGGCAGCCCGGGAACTGTTGGCAACACGTTGAGATCATGAGAGATGTGGCAACTTCAGGGAATGCAGAAGAGATGGAGAAACAGAAACCAGTTTCTCCAGGACACTCTTGAGCCCCTGAAAGCCCTGCCTTTTCAGTTTCATGATCAATTACTTACTCTATTGTTTCATCCAATTTGATCTGGGTTTTCAGTTATTACCACTGGGACAATATTCCGAACAGTTCCAGCCCCGCCAGCCATGTTCCTAACATACACCCCCAACCCCTCCCCACCTCACCTCACACACATGGCTTTAGGGAAAAACAGGCTTTGTAATAACTTTCCATGCCAAGAAATATAAAACTCTAAGCCTTCCTACCTAATGATTTCTCTCTCCTTTTTTTTTTTACAGTACCTGAGATTGAACCCAGGATTCACATGCGCCAGACAAACCCTCTTCCAATGAGCTACACCCTCAGCCCCTTTTGTTTTTTATTTTTGAGACAGTGTTTAATTAAATGCTCTGGCTGGCCCTGAGTCTGAGATCCTCCTGCCTCAGTTTCCTAAGTACCTGGGATTATGGGTGTGTACCACCATACCCAGCCATTGTCAGTTTTCCTATTTGACTTTCAGCTTTCCTTATTGATTTTGTTTCTGTATGTTTTCTGATCTATAACTATCAGAGACTTAGTAATTTATAAAGAATAAAGGTTTATTCAGCTCACACTTCTGGAGGCTGGGAGGTACAAGGACATGAGGCCATATCTGGTGAGGGCCTTCTTTCTTGCTGGTGGGAATTCTCTGCAGAGACCTGAGAGCTATACAGGATATCACATGGCGAGAGAGATGCATATAAAAGACAGAGCCAAACAGGTTTTTATAACAGACCTACCTATTAATTAATAACCTATTAACCCATTAATCCATGAGTAAATTAATCCCAAATGACCTAATCCCATTAAAGGTCCCATCTCTTAATCCCTTCCAATGGAAATTAAATTTCTACATGAATTTTGACAGGGACATTCAAACCATAGTAGAGTATTAGCCACCATTATATTATATCAATATCTACAAATCTAGGTCAGAACTTTCAAATAGTCTTTCGAAATTTAAAGTTCAGCTGTGATTTCTGATCCTTTTCTTGCTGGTGAGTTTGTCAGAGGCTCCTGGGATGGCAGAGGCCAAGTGGACCTGGTGGGTGTGGCCACAGGGTTGGGCAGTGCAGTGGACTGCACTCAGCAGCTGGACCTGCAGAGATCTGGGCAAGGGACACTTGATGATGCCGTCCCCAGAACCAAAATGGGTGGCTGGACTTCTCAAGTCTCACTTAATTCTTATCAGCCAAAAAGTTCTAGATTTGGTGAAAAGAAGTCTTACTTCAATCATCAAAATGGGAAGACATGGCTCCTCCAGTCAATTTCCAGACTTGAGCCAGTTCACAGACTCAGAGCCCTACAGGAGGGGGAGGCTGGGCCCCTGGAAGAAAGAACTTCCTCACCACCAGTGATTTCTGCCTCCCGCCCCTCCCCAAGGGATCTGCACCATTTGCCAAGTGACTGTGGATTGGATGAGGAAAAGTACCAAACTTTGGGAGGGACGGTGGTTACTGGTGACTGTCTTTGAACTGACACTACTTTCTGGATACCCAAAATGCCACTGTTTGGTCTACCAGTTAGAGAGGGCCCATGAGGCCAGGGGTCACTGAGGTTCAGGGCTGCATCATGGTAGCTCTGTAGGTCGCTGAATTCACTTGGGATTATTTCTCCATTTTAGAAATGCATAATCAAAGCAGATCCACACAGAGAATGCCCACATTCCCCAAAGGACTATATCTTGATCTGTCTATGTGTCTACCTATCTATCTACAATAGCTACTACCACTAGTGATCAGAAAATAGTCAAGGCACTCTGCTAACAGCACTAATAGTAACAGCTCACACCTATTGAGTTCTAAGTTTTTCTGTGATTTACTCACTTGCTCCTCCTGACAGAAACAATCCTTTTGTTCACTCCTGTGGCCCAATAAGTACATGTTACAGGAAGGACCCATGACTGGTTTGTCAGGTTGATGACATTCTCTTAAAAGGACCTTCCCCCAGGCAAAAGCTGTCACCTACTCTCCCTGGATTTTCTCTCTCCTTCTGTGCTGGGCATTGTTTGTTGACCCTCTTAGCTTATTAACTCAATTCTCAGCCCCTGCCTGACACCTGATGGCATGGGAAATCTGTTTGGACACAGTTCTTCAGGCTGGTCCTCAGCACTCTAGTTCTGAAAGGCTGGCACGTCTTCACCAGCCTCATCAACTTAACAGCTCTGGGTCAGAGGCGATCCAGCCCTACCTGGCCCCTCCCAGCAGGGAGGCAGGCACTTCCAGGAGCACCTTTGCTTCCAACTCACCCCAAAATATCTGTCTTTCACACATGCAGAGAAAGAAGTTCCACATGTCCTTAAAAAGCATTTCAGCCGGGCGTGGTGGCGCACACTTGTAATCCCAGCATTCGGGAGGCTGAAACCGGAGGATCCAGGTTCGTGGCCAGCCTCAGCTACTAGTGAGGCACTCCACAACTTAGTGAGACCCGGTTTCAAAATAAAAAGAATAAAAAATAGGGCTGGGGGTATAGCTCGGAGGTAGAATGCCCCTGAGTTCAATCTCTGGTACCGCTTAAAAAAAAAAGCATTTCAACCACTAACTTGTTTGTTTAAAAAAATACATATACAAGCCAGGCATAATGGTGTATGCCTGTAATACCAGTACTTGGGAGGCTGAGACAGGAGGATCACAGGTTTAAGGACAGTCTCAGCAATTTAGCAAGACCCTTCAGCAACTTAACAAGACTCTGTTTAAAAGTAAAAAAAAAAAAAAAAAAAAAAAAAAAAAAAAAAAAAAAAAAGGGCTGGGTACAGCTCAGAGTTCAAGTTAACCCCCAGTACGGAAAAAATAAATACATATACATATATGTTCTTCTCTCCTCCCAAGTAATCTACTGATTCTAGAATGTGAACCAGAGGAACTCAGAGGACAGTGATACATAAAATAGTGGCTTCTGAGCCTGGAAAATATTATGCTAAGTAACAGAAATCAGACTTAAGAAATAGATATTTCCATTTTTATGAAATATACAGAATAGGCAGATCTATAAAGACATAAAATGAATCCATATTTGCCAGGGACTGGGAGAAGGGACCTGGGGAGTGATTATTTAATGGGCACAGGGCTTCCATTTTCATTATCTTTTATATTAATGAAAATGTTATGGAACTAGACAGAGGTGGTTCCCCAACATTGTCAGTGTACTAAAGACCATTGAATTGTATATTTTACAATGGTTTATAGCTAACTCTATATTATGTGGGGGTTTTTTATAACCTCAATTTGTGTGTGTGTGTGTGTGTGTGTTGTACTGGGGACTGAACCCAGAGGTGTTCTATTCCCGAGCTGTACCCCCCCAACCCTTTTTTTATTTTTTGTTTTAAAACAAGGTCTCGTTATGTTGCTGAGAGTCTCACTAAGTTGTTAAGATTGGTCTCAAACCTAGATCATCCTGTTTCAGCCTCCCGAGTACTGGGACTACAGTCATGCACCACCACACCCAGTTTTACATCAATTTTTTTTTAATATATTTTATTGGTGCATTGTAGTCTTATCTCATAATGTAGTTCAGAGTGATAATGACATACATGCACACAGCACTTGGTGAGCCTCTCCCTTCCCCACACATGATACTGAGATTGGCATTGGTATTCTCACATATGTTCATGTCGATGGAAGTGATTCCTTCATTAATTCTCCCACCCACCACCACCTTTCCCTGGGCCACTTCCCTCTCTCCTCTGGGGATTCTCCTCCATTATCTAAAGTCTCTCTTCTGTCTGAATTACTCCCTAGCTGCCACATATGAGAGAAACACATGACCTTTCACTGTGACTGGTTAATCTCACTTAACAATATATTCTCCAGGCCCATCTGTTTTATTAAAAAAAAAACAAAACAAACAAAAACAAAAAAAACCCTTGCGCATCTAGTTTCTAAGAAAGAATTTATATTTGTTGAGTACCGACTATGGCCCAGCACTCTTCTAAGCCCTGTCTGAGATGCAGTCATCACCAGCCTTTTGATAAAAATAGGTGTGATTTTTATATTTAGTTTACAGATGGGAAACTGAAGCACAGCGGCGTTGTATAATTAAGCCAAGTCACAGTAGCAGCAGTTTTCTGAGAGGCAGTCACACACACAGAGTCTGCTGTGGGCCGACAGTCTGCTTCCCTGTGTTTTGTTCATTTGCTGTCTTCCAAGGGAAAGAAAGCCTACACATGTTGGGTGGGGGCAGGGCTAAGGCTTCTGTAATACCTATTATGGGCCCATCCTTTACCTAGCATCCTCATTTAATCCTCACACTACATTATGGAGGGAACCACCACCATTTCCGTTTTGCAACAAAGAGCCCGAGGCCCAGAAAGATTGGCCAACTTACCCAGGTCTTAGAACCCAGAGAGATTTGAGGTGAGACCTGCTGAGATGTAGATATCAGCCCTTGCTCTGAGTGGAGGACAGAAGTGACCAGCTCTGCCCCCAGCCTCTCAGGTCTCAGTCTCTCCCCCCCTCCCCCCGACCTTCTTCCTCTCAGCCATCTGGGCAGCAAATGGGAGTGATGAGCAGAGACCAGGCCCTCGTCTCCCCCCAGCCCCCAAAATGAGCACTGCAGTCCTTCGATGCTATTACCCAAACGCAGGAGACTATAGATTGACTTCCTTCCGACTCTGTCTCATGCACATCTACTGATGAATAAGTATTGACTAATTTATGAGATGTTAATGAACTGAGGCCTAATGGAGATTCCAGGTCCAGGAATAAGCTTGACAGCAATGCCTTAAATTATTATCTAATCTCCTATTAATATATATTGGACATCATTCTATTTCTTTAGAGAATTTTCAGAATGCATTTCCCCAGACCAGATCTACATATCTAACTTCTACTAACACAGGTGGACACTAAGCTATCAGAAATCCATTCGGTGAGGCTTTGGATTTGATCCCCAATCCCCTTCCCACTCTCTCCCCCACCCCCTGCCCGCCCCCCAAAAAATCACATCGGGTCTTTATTTAGCACATCTTAGGAAGATAATTTTCAAAACCACAAAAATATAGTGGTCCTTGGTATCCCTTGGAGATTGGTTGCAGGATTCCCCCCCCCACAGATATTAAAAACCCACATATGCTGAAATTCCCTATATAAAATGGTATATAATTGGCATATAACCTATGCAATCCTCTCTTATACTTTAAATCATCTCTAGATTTCTTCTTATATAGAATACATACAAATGCTATGTAAATAGTTGTTTTATTGCATTATTTCTCCCCTCCCCCGGATACTTAGCATCTATGGTTGTTGAATTCAAGAATATGGAACCCATGGCTACAGAGGGTTCACTGTATCTGTCAAATACACACCATCTCAATTTTTAAAATTTCAACCCATTTAAACTGCAGCAGCCAGAGAAACAGAACCTGAGAAGATGTGTTCATTCAGTCCCAGGAGGGCCAGGAGTAAGTTCTGACTCATCTTGTAGAGGGAGCTAGGAAGTGGCACGCACATGCGTGTGTGCGTGCGTGTGTGTGTGTGTGTGTGTGTGTGTGTGTGTGTGTATGCTGTACACTGCTTGAGACCAGGAGGAGAAAGAGGAAGCAAGGAAGAGGTGCGCAAGGTTGCAAACTCACTGCTCTTGGACACTGGGTGGGCTGTCCTAATGAGGCAGCAGCTACCAGCTCCAGCTTATGGTTGTCATACAAAGACATGTGCCTAGCACCACCAAGTCTTCAATTAAAAATAAACAAAATGCCAGGTGTGGTGGCACATGCTTGTAATCCCAGTACATGGGAAGCTGAGATAGGAGGATCACAGGTTTGAGGATAGCCTCAGCAAGTAGTGATACTCTCAGCAACCTAGTGAGACCTTGTTTCCAAATACAAAATAAAATTGGGCTAGGAGTGTAGCTTGAAGGTAGAATGCCTCTGGGTTCATTCCACAGTACCACAAAAAATAAAATAAAATCCAAAGCACCCAAATGTAGACTTATATATAAAATCTGTGTGTGTGTGTGTGTGTGTGTGTGTGTGTGTGTGTGTGTGTTACTGGAGATTAAACTGAAGGGCATTCTATTTCTGAGATACACCCCAGCCCTTTTTATTTTTTATTTTGAGACAGGTTCTTGTTAAGTTGCCTAGGATGGTCTAGAACCTGATTCTCCTAGTTCAGCCTCCTAAGTGCTAGAGTTACAGGTGTGTTCCACTGAGCCCAGTGATTAGTTCCAATCTACTCTAGTCAGTTCTAGCTAGATTAGTTTGGCCAATCTGCAAACTCAGTTCTAAAGTGCTTCAATAATTTTTTTTTTTTTTTTTTGCGGTACTGGGGGTTGAACTCCGGGGCATTCTACCTCCGAGCTATACCCCCAGCTCTATTTTTTTTATTCCTTATTTTGAAACCGGGTCTCACTAAATTGCAGAGTGCCTCACTTAGGTAGCTGAGGCTGGCCGCGAACCCGGATCCTCCGGTCTCAGCCTCCCGAATGCTGGGATTACACGCATGCGCCACCACGCCCGGCTTAAAGTGCTTCAATAATTTTTAAAGTAGAAAATGATATAACAGCTGGGCATGGTGGTACATGTCTGTAATCCCAGTATTTGGAAGGCTGAGACTGGAGGATTGCAGATTCAAGAACAGCCTCAGAAACATAGCAAGATGCTCAGCAACCTAGTGAAATCCTGTTTCAAAAAATAATAATAAAAATAAAAAGTTGGGGGTATAGCTCAGAGATAGAATGCCCCTAGGTTCAATCCCCAGTAAAACAAAGACACACATAGGAAATAGAGAAGAAAGAGAGCCGGGCGTGGTGGCGCACGCTTGTAATCCCAGTACTTGGGAAGCTGAGACCGGAGGATCTGGGTTTGCAGCCAGCCTCAGCTACTTAGTGAGGCCCTCCACAACTTAGTGAGACCCTGTTTCAAAATAAAGACTAAAAAAATAGGGCTGGGGATGTAGCTTGGAGGTAGAATGCCCCTGGGTTCAATCCCTAGTACCCCGCCCCCCCCCAAAAAAAAACTAAAAAAGAAAAGAAAGAGAAAACCAGGTAACATGTTCAACAAACTGTTGAAAGAGACCCTCTAGAAGGGACCTCTAGATGGAAGAAGGGAACACTGGACTTAGGAGTAGGAAATAAATCACACTGTCATTTCAGAACATCTCACCATAAACTCTAAAGAATCAAGCAAATTACATAATTCATAATGTGAACTTCTCACCGACAGGGAATACATCATACCTAGCACACGGTGCCTGTGTTTATCTGAACACAGAGGCACTCAATAGTTTAAATTGACTTAATATGCCTTCCTGCTATAATCCAAATTTGGAGAATTAATCTCTTTAATGACCTACAAAATAGTTTGTGAGATTAAGCTAGTGACTCACATAATTACTAATTAGTGCTAAAATTATTGATCAAAGTTCCTAGACTTAGTAAAATTACATATTAACATGGAGCTTTTTGTCTGAGAGAGATGCAAATAATTTCTTTCTGGTGGAAAAATATCTACAAAGGTTATCATTTACTGTTTTGTAATCAATTTTGTGTCTAATTTAAAATTTTTTTGTTTGTGGTCTGGGGCTTGGATTCAAGGGTATTATTACCTCCGAGCTACATCCCCATCCACCCCCACCCCTTTTTAAAATTTTTTGTTTTCAAACAGGGTCTTGCTAGGTTTCTGATAGTCTCACTAAGTTGCTGAGGCTGATCTCAAACCTGCAGTCCTCTTGTCTCAGCCTCCCAAGTACTCATACGCCACCATGCCCAACATTAACTCAGAATTCTTATTTTGATATTCTTTAATTAAATTGCTTCTATTACCCAGTTCCTCAAATATTCTTTGAACCCATCTTAACATCTCATTCAGTAATGGGCAGAATAAAACCTTTGACATGTGTCCATTCTGTAGTTGCATGAGAATCATAATTCTATCCCTTTAAAAATTATACTTTAACATTAGCCTGTCTCTTCCTGTTCAAACTAAGTTCATAGCAGTTTTTTTTCCTATTTGTCTTCCTCATGTTTTCCAGTTTATATCAATGATGTCAGTGTTGAAGTAAAACACAGCATGGTGTCAGAAACTCGTTATGTTATTTACTCTCTTTTGTAATAAAAGATATATATATATTTCTCCCTTAATTTATTCACTCCATTTTCTCAACAAACATTTCCAGGACACTTGTAGGTACTGAGGAGGACATAAAGTGAGCACAGGTGTCCCCCTCCTTGACAGAAGGTAGAAATGAGTGGGAAGCAGGTGTGATTATTGATAATTAGAACACTAGAGGGCATGTATGAAGCGCTTACTGAGATTACTGAAGGAGTTGGTGATAAATTCAGGGAAATCAGAGGTGTGTAGGAAAACATGGTGCATTAGCTGGACCTGGAAGGATGAGCAAGCCTTTGAAAGATGGTGAAGAGCCTGGCGTGGTCTTGCACACTTGTAATCCTAACACTTGGGAGGCTGAAATAGGAGGATCACAGGTTCACAGCCAGCCTCAGCTACTTAGTGAGGCCTTTTGCAACTTAATGAGACCCTGTTTTAAAATAAAGAATAAGAAATAGGGATGAGGGTAGATGGGGGTGTAGCTCAGAGATATAATGTCTCTGCATTCAATTCTCCAGTAGCACCAAAAAAAAGAAGATGAAGAAGAAGAAGAAGAAGGAGAAGAAGAAGAAGAAGGAGGAGGAGGAGGAGGAGGAGGAGGAGGAGGAGGGAGGAGGAGGAGGAGGAACGAAGAAAGATGGTGAAGACAAGAAAAGGTTATTTCTAGCTGACAGAAAAAGAATAGTGTTGGAGTCAAATACTTTCATGTAATTGGAACATACATGGGTTTTGTAGGAAAAAGTTTCCTGGAAAATGATTTGGGAAATCTTCAGGTCTATTGTTGCATAACAAACTACCCTATAACTCAATGGCTTAAAAAAAATATTTATTAGCCAGGAGTAGTGTCACACACCTGTAATCCCAGTATTTGGGATGCTGAAATCAGCATTTTGACTGAAAGTTCAAGGTCAGTATCAGCAACTTAGCAAGACTGTTAGCAAATTATCAAGACTGTTTCAAAATTTAAAAATAAAAATAAAAAGGGCTGGGGATGTAGTTCAGAGGTAGAATGGCACTGGAGTCAACCCTCAGTACAAAACAAAACAAAAACACAAAACCACATTTATTATTTCTCATGTGTCTGTGGGTAGGAAGATATAGGCAGGACTCAGAGTGTTTCTGCTGCACACCTTTCTGCTCCAGCACCACAGGCTCATCTGGGGAATTTCCTCTCATGGGATGGCAGAGGTGCCAGACAGCAAGTCACAGGATGCTACAGTTTGGGTCTTGAGAGTCTTCTACAGGTCCATGCGTGAGAGGCCTGGTCCCTAGGGTGGAACTATTGAGAGGCGGTGGAATCTGTAGGAGGCAGAGCCTCGTGGGAGGTCTTTAGGTCACTGGGAGTGCCCCTGCATCCTTCTCACTCTCTCTTCCTCCCTGGCTGTGAGGTGAGTGGTCTTCCTCTGTTCTTTGCCTCCACCATGATATGCTGCTCACAACCATGAGCTGGAACTTTCAAAACCATGAGCCAAAACAAACCTTTTCTCTTTTTAAGATGATTAGCTCTGATAGTATAGTAACAGAAAGCTGACTAACACACATGGCCAATCCTAAGTCACAGGGAAATATAGTCTAACCTTTTAGTGGGAAGATCTGTAAAGTCTCAATGGCAAGGACATAGATATGGAGAGGGGTGAACAATTGGAGCCAGTGGTGCAATCTACTTAGGGACAGACAGCAGAAAAACTTAATAGCATGGTAAAGAATTAAAATTGGCTCTAGGCAAGGAGAAACCATCTCTGTTTTATTGTTATTGTTGCTATTTTGTTCTGTGGTGCTAGGGATTGAACCCAGGGGCATTCTGTCTCTGAGTTACACACCCAGCCCTATGTTATTTTTTATTTTGAAACAGGGTCTCACTAAGTTGCTGAGAGCTTTGCTAAGTTGCCAAGACTGGCTTTGAACCTGTGATCCTCCTGTCTCAGCCTCCCAAGTACTGGGATTACAGGAGTATGCCACAATACCCAGCTTCATTGCTGTTTTTAAGCAGAAAGAAGACATTCTTAGAGCTATGGCAAAAAGGTGATTCTGCCTGCTACCTGGGTAGATTAGAGACTTTACAACCATCTGAACTAGGGTAGTGGCTGTGGGAAAAGGGAAAGAGGGCCAAATTAAAAATAGTTATTAAGTAGAATAAACTAGGTCATCTCTTAGAGAAAGAATAAGAAAATCAGAAACCACTCAGATTTCTAAATTGATATGGTGAAACCATTGAGTGTGGTAATACTACTAGCTACTTTTATTGGGCATTTATTTTGTGCCAGCTACTATTATAAACATTTTATGCATACCATCTTATTATAAAGTACTACACAAAAACTTAAGAAATAGTATTAGTTATAGTTTTCAATCTCTGTTTTATAAATGAGAAAACCAAGGCTGGAAACATTTGTGTAATTCATTCAAGGTTTTAACAGCTGGTAACTTACAGGGCTGAGGTTTGAACTGAAAAACTGAGTTTATGACCTCTATGGGTTGCCTCGGCACGACCGGGATCACAAAGGAATCAGCACTGGAGAGGACTGACATTGGACTTGGAGTAGGGACTGTGATTTTCATACTCTGGCCTGCCATTTGATTTTTAACTAGTCAAATTCCAGTGTATTTATTGGAATAAAATACCACTTTGCTACTTTAAAATACCTTAAGTTTGAATCACATACATATTAGATATCATAAGAGAATTGTAAGGTTCATTTTGACTCAAAGTTGCATTCATTTGGGAAGCATTCATAAACCCCGTCTCCATCCAAACCCTCCCAAAATGTCTTGCTGTCCTTCCCATCACTCAGGCTGCTATGAGGGCGAGCAGTGTTCATTAGGTGTGCTCATCGTTTCTTTCCCAGGGGGTCCTTTGGAGAACCTTCCACACTTCCTGCAGTCCCTAACGGAACTGTTCTAGAATGGCAAGGAGTAGGGGTTGGTAACCAAAGCAGGAAATAGAGCTTATAGTGATGGATTAGGGAAGGGGCTGCGGTGGGGATGGGAGATTCCTGTCCAGGTCCAGTGCTTCCCCCTCCTTTCTCCCAGGTCCTGATGCTCTCCATTCCTTTCTCTCCTTATCCTCAGAGACCCTCCATACTCCCTATCTGTGGGTTCCTTATCAGCAGGTTCAATCAAGGACAGAAAAAACCCCACCTGTAATGAACATGTATAGACTTATCTTCTCATTATCTCCTAAACAATATAGTAAAATAATTTACATAGCATGTACATTGTACCAGATATTGTAAGTAATCTAGAGATGATTTAAAGGATGTGGGAGGATGAGGGTAGATTATGTGCAAATCCTGTATCACTTTATATAAGGGACTTGAGCATCTTCAGATTTTGCTGTCTGAGGCTCCATACTGTTGCCAGCATTTCTTCCTGCAAGTTCCAGTCCCCCATGCATAGTTTCCCACACTTCCTGAATAAATCACTCTACTCTGAGCTGGGTATTGGGGCCAGTGACCCCAATTACAACCTCTCCCAACCCATCACTGCTGCACATTCAGTAAACCCAATCGTGGTTGAGAGAACCAATCAGTTCAGAGAGGGGCTGAAGGTTCTGCAGCACTTCTCTAACTGGCTGAGGAGACTGAGCACACTCCTTAGGAGGGATGACTGAGATCAGGAAGGAAGGTAGAAGGTAGAGGAGGATGTGGTCCAAAGACTTGAGAGAATACAAAACGTCAATTAAGTCTTGTGCTTCATTCTACAAATTTGTTTGAGGTCTATATTCTGCTATATGATCTTCATGATAATGTACCTGCCTTACAGCAGATAAGGTGGACTTCCCTGAAGGATGCAGGACATATTTACCTTGGGGTACCATGCATGTCACATTCCTATTCTAGCCAAACATGGTGGTGCACACTGGTAACCCAAGTAGTTGGAAGGCTGAGACAGGAGGATCGCAGGTTCGCAGCTAGCCTCAACAACTTATCGAGGCCCTCAGCAACTTAATGAGACCTTGTTTGAAAACAGAAAATAAAATAGGGCTGGGGATGTAGCTCAGAGGTAGAATGTCCCTGGGTTTAATCCCCAGTACCACAAGCAAACAAACAAATATGCCTATTCTGGGAGTTGCAGGCCATACATGTTCCAGAATGGATGTCTGGATAAAGCCAGACTGCTGAGTGGTATCTTGACCCTGCCATTTATGGTCTTCTCTCCAGAACTTTTCCTGAGTGGCTCCTGGCACTGGGCAACTGCTGTATGAAAGGAGCACAGTAGGAGAAGACCCACAAAATCACCCTTGCAAGTATGCAGCTGCCACATGAGACCCCACAGAATAAAAACAATGGAGAGGAGAGAAAATTCCTGATCAACCCCCACCCCATACACACACCCTTGTGGGCCCTGTATCAAATCAGGTGCCCAGCTCCATCTCACAATCCACAACAAACCCTGGAGACCTGAGAACAGGCCCAGTGAACACTACCTTTGCTCAAGGTATGCTCTTCCCTAGTCTGATATTCTTCTCTCTGTCTTCATTTGCCTAGCTCCACTTTATTTTCATTTTACTCCAATATATTTAGGCAGCTTTAAATCTTTTCCAGAACAGAGCAGAATGTGAATAAAAGTGGGGCAGGGGACACACTACTGGGTATTCTTGAGAATGGAGGTCCTGCCTGTATCATTGAATGCATCAGGAAATGGCTGGAGCCAGATGACAACCCAGCTCCCGTTGAAAAGCCCCTCTCCACCCCTCCCTGTGTTTGCAGAAGGGCTCACTCCTGTATTTAAAGGATGAAAGCGAGTATCACACGTGTTCTTCTGTTCAGAGAAGTCCATTTTTATTCATGGAATACTTTTAGTCAGTTCCTTGAGGATTGATCAGGATTCAAGATATAACATTAAATGGAGTTACAACACCTGACTCAACAGAGGCAAAACCAATGGCAGGTTGACAGTATAACTCAGCTATGAGTTGGCTGAAATCCTAACTCCAGGAAAACACAAGCTGAACACCTCTGTGTCTGGTTCATATCATAAATGACTTAATGAAACCCTTCCTAAATTCAGTCTGCTTTTGATTCATATAAGCCTAAATGTCGAAACAGTCTTGATTAGCCAGGTGTGGTGGCGCATGCTTGTAATCCCAGCATTTGGGAAGCTGAGACCGGAGGATCCAGGTTTGAGGCCAGCCTCAGCTACCTAGTGAGGCACTCCGCAACTTAGTGAGACCCTGTTTCAAAATAATAAAAAAAAAATAGGGCTGGAGGTATAGCTCGGAGGTAGAATGCCCCTGAGTTCAATCCCCAGTACCAAAAAAAAAAAAAAAGAAGCAGTCTTGATTAACTTTTAAACCTATTTCAAGAATGGACCCTGAATCAAGAATGAATATGGAGCCGGGCGTGGTGGCGCACACTTGTAATCTCAGTACTTGGGAGGCTGAGACAGGAGGATCACAGGTTCACAGTGAGCCTCAGCTACTTAGTGAGGCCCTCTGCAACTCAGTAAGACCCTGTTTCAAAATAAAGAATTAAAAAATATGGCTGGGGGTGGAGCTCAGAGGTAGAAGGCCTCTGGGTTCCATTCCCAGTACCATACACACACACAAAGAACATGGGAGTGGAAAATGATGTGCCTTGTCTAGGATACATTTTGGCAATAAATATTAAGAGCCTTAAATCGGGCACCTCCCAGTAACCCAGGGGACTGAGGCAGGATGGTGGCAAATTCAAGGCCAGCCTGGACAATTTAGTGAGACCCTGTCTCAAAATTTTTAAAAA
>PVLC010039965.1:0-14048 GCA_004027655.1 Graphiurus murinus
AAGAAATATCATATCCCATAAAACAATATAGGAATTGTACCTGTTGTTTAGTATTAAAACTAATGGACAAGGTCAAATACAAAAGGTTCTTGAAATTCAAATCCTTGGAAATTAGTTCTATATGGGCAGGTATAGTAGATGATTAAAATAGTTGCAATAATGTCTCTCCTTGAATCTCTGTCCCTTTACAAGGAGACTTTTCAGCCTCTCTCATTATCAGGTAGAGTATATTTCTACCTCTCCAATATGTACTGGCCCAGTGATAGATTTGGCCAACCAATGCTGCAGAAGTGGTGCTATACCAGTTTCAGTCTAGGCCTTGTAGGCTTCCACTTTCTCTTTAAAACCTGGCCATGCAATCATGCAACAGGACTAGGGTAGCCTTGTGAAAGTGGAAAACTAGATAGAGGAGAATGAAGTCAGCCAATACTGAACTGACTTCTAGAGACAGAGCCATTTATTTGATCATCATGCCCCATGCAGCACGAGGGGTCCAGGTATAACCCAAACGACCACACAACTGGAACATACTCAGTACCAGTAATAAATGGTCATTGTTTTAAGCCTCTAGGTTTGGAGTGGATTTTGGGGCAGCAGCAGCAGCAAGCTCTTTAAGTGATTAGTAAAATCTTCTTAAAGGTGACAGATGATAAATAATTGTAAGGTTGGTGCACAGAGATGGATGTGCTAGAAGGAGGACTGATTTTTGACTGTATTATTAAAGGAATCACCTAGAAAAAATAGCATGGACTTAATTTTCTATTTTCTGCTGATATTATTAGCAGACCCTTTTTTCTTTTAACAGTTTTAGATTTATAGTTTTGGGATAATCACCACAAGACTAAGTGTCCTTTTCACCATATCATACCAAATATATAAACGTGACACCAGGCTATCTACATCATTTATCTTGCTGAAGTTGTCCCTGATCACCTCCCACATACAGAGTTTACCAGGTTTTTCTACCATAAAGTTACTCTTTTCTTTCTTCCCATACTTTACTCCTTAGAAGGAAGTTACTGTGCATAACCCACCTGAGGGGTGGAGGAGTATGCACCCCTACTTTAAGGAAGAGTACATATGTAAATTATGTGAAATTTTGCATGAGAGATGTGTCTCTTCTCCAATTCATTTATTGCTTTATATCAATATATACTCATGGGTATTTATTTTATACTTTTGGTTAAAATCCTATTCAATTTTATTAATTTTATTACTCAAATTTGTCCTGAGTTGGCCTCTGGGAGTTCTTTCAGTTTTATCCCATTTCACTTTACTGTGACCTCACAAATGGAAGGGTTTTTCAGGGGGGCATCTTACTTTCTGGCAGGACAAGATGCTCAAGGCTTATCCAATATATTTTCTGCCTCAGTCTTAGAAGCAATCATTTCCTCAAGGATCCCTGATTCCTTTAATTAGAGAATGGTATTAGAAACTAAGACCTGGATGAAAGGTTCACTTGTTGATTCTCAGATGTGCTAGCTTCTTTTCAACAATCAAAACAAGGAAATATATGCATGCATATCAATGCAAATATATAAATATCCATGAGTAATTTCAGTTATAACAATCTGTGTCTACTTTAAGTGAAACATGAGGTCACACTGATGTCTCCAAGCCTATTTCATTACTACCTCAATCATTCTGGATCCCTCCCTTTGCTGACAAGTAAACTGTAACTCCAACAAAACCTGTTTCCAATCATCTCTCATAATTTATTTGCTCAATTCTAGTGTACATGTATAGAAGTAGCAGAATATGAACCTGCACCCCAGTAAGAAGGAAGTTTATACACTAGAATACAGTGATTATGTCACATAACTGCAAGGGCCCTTTACAGAAAATCTCCAAAGGTAATTACACAAATACCTTTCCTTCATGTTTAGAGATCCAGAGGCTCCATGTGAGAAGGCTTTCTTGCTGCATCATAGCAGGGTGGAAGGCCTCACATGGGAGAGACTGTGTGCAAGAGAAAGAGCAAGAGAGGGCTGAATTCTCTTTATTGAAAATCCAGTCTTGGGACAACCATACTCATTCTTTCAGGAGGGCAGACTGTCAGACTGTCATGACCTAATTATCTCTTAAAGATCCCATCTATCAATACTGTTGCACTAGGAGATGAGATTTCAACAGATGAAATTTAAGGACACGGTGAAAACACAATGATCAGTGATTCCAATTTAGAAAGCTCTATCTGTGCTCTTTCATAAAAGCTTAAGTGACATGCCCAGCACTTCAGTGGAGAGCCTAAAGTTGGCTCAGCTCCACCCCAATTTAAAAACTCTCCTCTGTCTTCCATGGACAGCACCTTTGGACAGGCAGTTTTGTCCCCTCTCATAAACTGGCAGCTGCAATGGCTGCTCAGCTAACTTTACAATTCCCTCCTTGACCGTTGCAAATATTTAAAACATAATTGAATTACATGTATGCCATATTTAAGTCCTTTATGTTGCATTTCATTACACTTAGAGCAAAATTCAGGCTTTGAACCATCAATTAAAAGGTCTTATATCAGCTAATCCCAGCTGTTCATGCAGCAGTGACATTTCAAGAGACAGGACTTCATACCGCTTCTTCCAATGGCACCTGCTTTATCTTTGTTCTTTGCTTTTCCCTGCTCCAGGGACTTTGCATTTGCTTTCCCTCTACCTTTAATACCTTTCTTCTAATTTTTCACTTGACTTGCTCCCTACCATTCTTTAGTTCAGGCCCTAGCTCTTCAGGATAAATTGCTAGGATTGCTTAATCTATACAAACTTCTTCTTCTCAGTCCCTCTCTATCGAATTAACCTGATTATTTATAACATGCCACTTCTCTCAAATGGAAAGTATCTTATTTGCTAAATAGTGCATTATAACTTGTTTTCTTTCTCTACTACTGTGGAATAAGCCCCAGGAGAGGGTATAGTAATCAATGTGCATGTACTATCTAGGTCAGTGACTGTAGTGCACCTGTCACAGAATAGCTATCAAAGATATAGTACTGAACAAATAAATAAATTAATAAAATAAATACAATAATGTTTGTTAAAAGGACACATATAAACTAAATGGTTCCAAACCTTAGATTTAAAAATAAGCTAAAATGAGCATGTTTTTGCGTCAATTGGACATATCTTCTAGCTTTTACTATGAGCTTCATTTTAACTGTAGCTACAATTAATAAAATATTACTTATGTTAAGTATAGAGAACTGGAAATTAAAGCAACTAGTATATAACATTCTCCACTTTGTCAAAATGATAGAGTTCACTCGAGAAATTGGCCAAGTTATTCTCATCTGGGAATTAATTACTAACTTTATTAAAATATTAAAGGTCTTAACTTTAAAAGGAAAAAAAAAACCATGGCTTTTGAATGAAATTAAAAATGAAGAATCTATTCTACAAAGTGAGATTAGCCAGTCTCAGAAAGTGAAGGGTCCTATATTCTCTCATATGTGGAAGCCATGAGAAATTTAGAAACAAAAAGGACTTCAGATCAATGAGAGGAAAGACCAGTAGTAGGGTAAAGGAAAGGAATTTGGGGAGGGAGATGTGGAAGGGAAAAAGAAAGATTTGATGAAGGAAACAGTTTAAGTAATCCTGTGTACATATACGAAGTTATGAATTCCAATCTCGAGGGTGGTCCCCAACTGGACACACATCGAGTGCTGTGTGCAGGTATCTTTCTATCACTACGAACCTAATTATGATGTATAATCACAACGCACCAATAAAATATGTTAAAAACAATCTAGGATAAAAGAAATTATTTGTAATGACACTGAAGCCTTCATAAATGTAATATATAAACCGAGCATGCCTGCTGTCCCAGTACTTGGGAGGTTGAAACAGGAGAATCACAAGTTTGAAGCCAGCCTCAGCAACTTAGCGAGGACCTCAGCAACTTCGTGTTATGAATCCTCCTTTAAGTAGACTTACTTGCATGCAACTATTACTGCTATGTTGTATTTTAATTTTTTACTCAATTCAAATATTGTCTATTCTTGCTATTTTCTCTTTAACCCATGTGTTATTTATAAGTAAGTTATTTTTCCTAAATATATGGGCATTTTTCAGGTATTATCCTGTTATCCATTTCTAGTGTAAGTCTGCTAAAGTTAAAAAAAAAATCTCTTTTGTTCTTGTTGTTGAAATCAATGAATATTCTTTGTAAGAACTTTCATTATTTTAAACTTTTTGAGATGTTTTATGGTCCCTATTAGATTTCTTGCCTGAATAGTTCTAAAATCTCCTAAAATCATCTATTTACTGTTTTTGTTTGTTTGTTTTTTGCCTGTGTTTTGCATACATTATGAAGAGCACAGATTTAGTTTTCTGAATAAAATTTTGAATTTTTCTTTTCCATGCAGATCTAAGGCATTTTGTATTATGTATGTTTTTCTCATTCTCTCTAGTTTCTACAAGCCAAATCTGCACAATTTCTTCTGGATGCTTTCATATATACATTATTTTTACTTATATAAAGGTTTTGTTGAGTTTCATAATTTAGTATGTTCTTAATATTTTTATTCATTTCTTAAAAAAAGTCTGCTTTTTCTCCAAACATTTGCCTCATTGTCACAATTTCTCTCTTGTCAAATTTTAATCAGGCATTCTGACTCTGAAAATGTAAATGTATTTAGTTGTTTTCCTGTTTTTTTCTATCAATTATTTTGTTCTGGCTCTCTTACCTTCTATTTTTAACTTTAAAAAATAATGTCTGATGATGAGCTCATGATCCTAGTAAGATTGAGTTACAGTATAGTTTACGATTCTCCAGAGGGTTTTTCAAGATGATATATATATATATATATATATATATATATATATATATATATATATATGTGCACTGTAGTCATACATCTTTGTTAGGTACAAACTGGTAAGTCATACATGCACACATCTCTCATTTAACCCTTCCCCAATTCCTGCTCCAATTCCTCCCTCTCCCTCGTTCTTAAGTTCAGTTTAGTGATTGACTTTGATGTGTATGTGAAAGTACATCATGTACATTAAGGTGTTTCCTTCCCTCATCACCTTCAGTTAAGTCACCTTCTTTGTCATCTAAGGTTTCTCTTTTTTTTGTCTAGAGTCCCTCTTATATTCCACCTTCTCCCTAGATTCCGCATATTAGGGAAAGCATATGATTTTTTACTTTTTGTGACTGACTAATCTCACTTAGCATGTTTTCCAGTTGCATCCATTTCCCTGCAAATGACATGATTTTGTTCTTCTTTATGGCTGAGTATAATTATATTGTGTACATATCCCATAGTTTTATAATCCATTCATATGTTGATGGAAATCTTGGCTGGTTGCATAGTTTGGCAATTGTGAATTGTGTGATTTTAAACATAGATACACATGCATCTGTCTAATAGTTTGGTTTCCATTCTTCTGGGTAGATACCCAGAAGTGGTATTGCTGGATCATTCAATATGATTTTTTAAACTATCTTAACCACTGTCTTTCCTTAAATAGTATTAACTAAATTCAAGAATTAAAGATTTTTAGATATTCAAGGTTATATGAATTATTTTTTAGGTAACACTTTGAGAACAAAATTGTTTTTTTACATGCACAAAGATGGACTTTATTTTATTTTATTGTTTCATCCATTGTTAGGAGCTGGTAATTTCCCTTGAAATGCCCTATATGTATTTCTTGTTTATCTTTACACCATAAATCTTTTGATTTTATGTAGGAATATAAATCCCAGACCATACTGGTAAAGCTCTTGCCTTTATCTCCTAGTTTTTCTGCATAGAAAAAAATCTTACATTTTGCTAACATAATTGAAGCAGAAATCACTTTCCATTTTGCACTTATTTTTCTCCTTCCAACATGCACTTAATTTTCAGTATGTGTAGTTCTTATTAATTTGTTAATTTATTGTTTTATTTAAACTTACATTTTAAACCATTTTTCAGTAATTTTTGTCAGTCTCATAAGTAGCATTCATGAAAGTAACTCACTTTGTTTCAAAATGCCAGGAATAAAAGTCATTCTTGCTTTTTATCGTATAACATAAATGAGATTATGTTGCTTAATTATTAAGCATCAGGCTTATCTGTTTGAATTCTTCTTTCCTGTATTATTATTATTATTATTTTTTTTTTTTTTTGCGGTACTAGGGATTGAACTCAGGGGCGTTCTACCTCCGAGCTATACCCCCAGCCCTATTTTTTATTATTTATTTTGAAACCGAGTCTCACTAAGTTGTGGAGTGCCTCACTAGGAAGCTGAGGCTGGCCGCGAACCGGGATCCTCTAGTCTCAGCCTCCCGAATGCTGGGATTACAAGCGTGCGCCACCACGCCCGGCTTCTTTCCTGTATTATTTGAAAACTTGCTCTAAGTTTTGAAAATAAATCTTGCTAAGATTAATATCCTAAATAGGATAAATGATACATTTTATAATGTTAATATGTAGTTCATCCTTATGGTACTTAATAAATTATTGAAATAATTAGTTGATAGCATGGGAGATTCTGTCTGAGAGTTAGGATTTACTTTGTATTGTGGGAATTTTTACATTAAAAAAATTTAGACAGAACTTTTCTTAATTCCACCACTAATAATGTCTGCTCTAAACATATTCCTCTTTTATTTTGGTTTTAAAGGAAAAGCTGGCCACCAGTGAATAGTCACGTATATAAAAAACATTCAAGTTGTTGTTAGTTCATTAACTATACCTCAAAGGCTGACTTTTTATGCTTAACACAAGTAGGAAGTAATTTATTTATAGTAAAGATATTTGAATAAGAACACAAAAATGTAATTCACCTTATGATTTAATTTATTTGTTCATATAGGTTGCTTGTTCTAATTTAAAAAATACATGTATTTAATTCATTTTTGAAACATGAAGTCTATAAATGTGTGTGTGTGTGTGTGTGTGTGTGTGTGTGTGTGTGAAAAGCTGGTAGAGCATACTCCCTCCTGGGATAGAAATATATCAACAGGAACAGATTTTACTTCTTGCATCAGTAAATATGCTGGGGAAATCACAGCAAATAGGAAATTATCTATCACACCAGAATTTCCTTGTCATTCCATCTCTTGCATGAAGAAATAACTCTGGAGGATATAAAGCAGATGAATAGTGTGTGATTAAGTTTGACATACTAAGAGACTATTTTACCATAAAACCAAAGAGAGAAAGGTAAATATTAACATGAATAAGTTATGGAATACAGAGAGGACCTCTAGTATAACTGTTCATTAATATTTTATTCTGACATATTAGAATTATCTTTCCACAATATTAGATGCCTCTAAATACATTGATATTATTCAATTAAAATCTTTAAATAAAATTTAAATTCTTTGTAATGCCTTGAGCTATTCTGCTCTACTTTCCAGCCTAATGACCCACCAGTACTTGCATATATATTACAGCATAATCAATGTTTGATTTATGATTTCTTTATAAACAATACTATTTCATCAATATGAAATGACCTTAGTTTTATTTTTGCTACATAATCATGCAAATCCCTTATTTAAAAAACTGAAAAGCCATCCTACTTTCTTCTTTTTCTTACCTATTCCTTAGGCAAAAGAATTAGAGGGGAAGGAAGCTATATTCACAAACAACTGAATCAACACCTAGACTGTGCAAAAGAATCTACCATCAACTATTGGGAGAAGGGAGCAAATTGAAAAACATCATTGAATACAGACCCTCATACAAAATTTAATTTTATTGACATATAAAACAAAAAGTAAGCATGTATAAGAGTAATATTTATAATGAGTAATGTATAGAGTTAAGTGTAAGAAAATTAGTGGAAGATCAGTAAAACGTTATTAAGAGGAAATAAAAGGTGAAATAGTGAGATATGCAATGTTTACAGATAGAAAGTTTCAATAAAATGTCAGTTTTTAAAAAAAATCCTTAGTTTTATTAACTCAAAGATCTTGTAATGAAGCCAGGCGTGGTGGCACATGCTTGTAATCCTAGCATTTGGGAGGCCGAGCCTGGAGAATCTGGGTTCGTGACCAGCCTCAGCTGCTTAGTGAGGCCCTCCTCAACTTAGTGAGACCCTGTTCCAAAATAAAAAATAAAAAAATAGGGCTGGGGGTATAGCTCAGAGGTAGAATGCCCCTGAGTTCAATCACCAGTACCGCAAAAAAAAAAAAAAAAAAAAAAAAAAAAAAAAAAAAAAAAAAAAAAAAAAAAAAAAAAAAATTTGTAATGGACAAAGTGAGTGTCAAGGTGCTTATTAAAATTAAAATGACCAAAAAAAAAATGATAGGGCCAAGTCTAAGTATCTATATTTAAAGTCATAATAATTAAGACAATATCTATAAAAATGAACAAATTATCCCAAGAAATGACCAAAAAGAAATGGGAAAGGAGTCCAGGAACTGTTGTGTGTCATGTATATATATCTGACTGAAGCTTCGAGCCTCATATAATGGTATAAAAAGGATGTTATTTCAATAAACGTTTCTGTGAAAATTGGATATGAATGTTGGAAAAAGTATATTCAATATCTTATTCACATAATGAACAAAAAGTTCCTTTTGTTTATAACTCTCATAAATCTGAAAGTTTAAAAAAGAAAGACATTAGATAATTTATATCAATGTAGTATAATGTTTTATTATACAGGATACAAAATCACTAAACATATTTTATATTCAGAAGGTAGAAAAATGGTGCATCAAGTAAAAGCAGAAAGCCATGAATAAAAATGTAAATAGTAACTCCAAAAGCAAAATAAGTAAATAGACAATAAATAATTTTAAAATATTCTTGGTCTTACCATTGCTTGGTACCCAAGCTGTAAAACACACCAAAAAATTTAAAAAAAAAAAAAAAAAACTTGTTGATGAAACAAAAGCTAAAACACCCCCACCCTCAAATTATCAAATATTCCTTAGAAAGCTGAGTTACACAAAATACCACTTAATTTTGGTTTTTTTGTGGTCCTGCAGATCAGATCCAGGGTCTCATGCAAGCTAGGAAATTGTTCTACCACAGAGCTGCATCTCCAGCCTAACTTTACACTTAAGAAACTATTTTATATCTAGTGAAAACCACCATACATACATTGTATGTGTATATCCTATAGGTAAATTTACAATGCAAGAAATATATCCAAATTAATATATAACATAGTCATAACAATATATAACATAAGTCAATATATAACAAATCTGAACAAAATAAAAATATATGAACACTAATGTACAACTAAATAATGCTTTTTGGTTTTAGAAGCCTTGAGACAATAGAAATTCAAATAACCATCAATGGAATAACAGATAAATGAATTCTGGTATACTTATATGATGGGCTACTATATAATAAGGAGAATGTTTTAACTATAACTATATTAAAAAGAAATGAGTGGATCTTATACACCTAATGGTGAGTCAAATAAGCCCCAAAGAGAAAATAATTGTCTATATAACTTATTTATATAATCTTTTAAAACAGGCAAAAATATTCTATGCTAATTAAAAGTCATAATGATTACCATCAACATGTCTTATAAAGGCTACAAAAGGAAGATTGGTAAATTCTACCTGTTTTGAGTGCTGATTACATGTATATGTTAGTTTTGTAAAGGATTATTGGTCTGAGCATATGATTTGATCCCTCCTATTTGTTTATTGCAGCACAATAAAATACTTAAAAAAATCAGTTTGTTATAGCCCCATAACTAAGCACAAATAAAAAAGTTAACAGATATTTTAAAAATAATTGCCTAGACAGGCAGTTTTTTTTTTTTTCTGTATCTCCTTAGCCAAATTTTTTAACTTTATATTTACTATTGGGATTTTATTAATCATATAACTAAGAAAATAAACATTTTCAGTAAAGTTAAGAAAATGTGAATTTGTCTAAATTCAAAGGTCAGAATGTATTGGAAAGTCTGACTATCTCTAGACATAATATATATTATTGTAAATACATATCTGTCCAAATATAAACATATATAATATTTTCTAAAGAATATACATATTCTTCTAAAAATAGTTTAGAAATTTTAATAGAATGTAGATATGTGTAAAATAGCCATCTATGGCCTTAGGTATATCTCAGTAGCAGAACATATGCCTAGCATGTTTGAGGCCCTGAATTTAATCTTTACCAAGCTACAAAATAATAAATAAATATGTAAAGAGATATATTAACATTAACTGTCTTTATTTTTCGATATTACTTGCAAAAGTAGATTTCTATACATTTCTATTCATTATTTTCTGCTGAATAGTGATAATTAAGTCATTAAAGTCACAAATAGTTGGACAAAGTTCAATGAAATTGTAAGCAGATATTTGCAAGATTACTGCTAAGAGTAAAGGCAATGTTGGCCTGCTTTTAACTGGCTCTTCAACTTTAGACTGCAACATAATCCCCCAAGCTAAACATTGCTGAAATGATTCTTACTAGCTCTAGTAAGAGAACATTACATATTCTGTAAACTGGGAATTTGAAATGAATTTCTGCTAGACACATGAGTGGAATACAGGCTTTGAAGAAATTATTTGGTACCTCAGGAAGTTTTTTCCAGTCTAGTGAATGTTTCAGAGATTGATTGTTTACTGCTGACTGCTAGTAGAGGGTTTATGGACTGTTTATTTATTTCAAGATGGTATAAACTTTGCCAGCAACAAAGTTTCCTACAGAATGTCTCCTCAAGGAAAAATGCATCAGCATCTTAGCAATGAATACTGAACAAGATTAAGTTTTTTATACAGACTAGATTTTGAGAGACTGCATTGCAGAAGCTATACAGATGCTCTTCAGCTTACCATGGGGTTATGTCCCAATAAACCCACAGTAAGCTGAAAATATCCAAAGCCAAAAATTCATTTAATGCATCTAACCTTCCAAACCTTATAGCTTAGCGCAATATAGTATTCTGTGGAGTATCCACCATTTACCCAAGAGATTGACTGGCTAATTGGGAGCTACAACTTGCTGCCCTGGCCAAGCATTACAAGACAGCATTACACCACATATTTTTAACTTGAGGAAACATCAAAATTCAAAACCTGAAGCTCAGTTTCTACTGTTCAGTTTCACACCATGATAAAATCAAAATATAGTAAGTCGAACCATTCTAACTCAGGGACTGTGTACTCAGATTTTTGTTTATATTTGTATTTGTTTCAGCTTAGGATATACACACAGGCCATGTGATATGGTATTATTAATAGTAGTTAATTTTTTAAGTCAAGTTTTATTACTCTTGATTCAAAAAATCTACATTGTTCCTAAAGTTTAAATGTATTAGTAATTTTTACAAATATTTTTTCCACAACTAAATGAAATTATATATTCAGATATGTAGTAACACAACTATTATACACGTTTACTATATGCTTGCCATTTTTATGAATACTGAGTATTAGAAATATAAAAATATGTGCACAATGTTTAAATCCAAAACAAGTGTCTTGTTTGAAGAAAAATGACATATCATACACACAATGCAATAAAGAACATATTAAAAGTTATAATTTTTTTTTTGAGGTACTGGGGATTGAACTCAGGAGCATTCTACCTTCGAGCTATACTCCCATCCCTAATTTTTTTTTCTTTATTTTGAAACCGAGTCTCACTAAGTTGGGGAGTGCCTCACTAGGTAGCTGTTTAAGTGTGTACAACAAAGTGCTATCAGAACACTCTGAACCACTACTTCTACCTAATTGGTTGAAACATAAAACTAGACAGAAAGGGATGAGCAAAATGTTTGAGGTCACATGTTTTTCCTGGTAATAACATTTCCTGTGTCCTGAAGGATAAATAAAAATGCACAGAAAATCTAAAGGAGGAAGGATAAGATTTTACCTTAAGAATGATCCTATCTATGATAATTACCATCAATCATACTATAAAACTTTTAAATTTCTTTCTTTAAAATTGAAAAAATAAAGAAAAAAATGATTCAAAGGTACAAGTTCCAAGTACAGAAAAGCATTTACCTTTTGTTGTGTAGAAGTTCTTTACTACCAAAACAATACCTTTATTATTTTACATAATTTATTTCATGAAAGACTAAACTATTTTCTTTAGTGAGTCAATAATTTTACTTGGTTTAAATCTCTAATATTTAAGATCTCAAATATAAATGTTTAAGGTATTTTTCTGTTCTTAAGAAACATTTTGGAATGAGCATGCATAATTGAGAAGAACATGCAAATTATAGAATTAGAAAATGATCAATATGTCACATAATAGCTAACATACATGGAGCCTCTGTTACATTCCAAACACTTTACCAATTACTTCTCAATTGCTGACTTAATCCCAATACCTCTATGAAATCGTTATTGATATTTTAAACAATAAATTTAACTAATATGAGTGAAGAATTAGAAAATAGTTGAGAAAGCCGGGCATGGTGGCGCACGCTTGTAATCCCAGCATCTGGGAGGCTGAGACCTGAGGATCCGGGTTTGAGGCCAGCCTCAGCTACCTAGTGAGGCACTCTGCAACTTAGTGAGACTCGGTTTCAAAATAAAGAATAAAAAATAGGGCTGGGGGTATAGCTCGGAGGTAGAATGCCCCTGAGTTCAATCCCCAGTACCGAAAAAAAAAAAAAAATAGTTGAGAAATAGATGGTATTTAACCCTGCGATCTCAAGCTATCTAATTTCATTGTGTTAAATACAAAGTACTTGATTTGAGTACAGAGATGAGCAAGAAACTCTCAGTGTACTTTGGAAAGCATTCCTGCTTTGATATTTGAAGCTTGTAACAGTACAGATGAGTTTGAATACTTCAATCATGGGAAAACATTCTAGGCAAAAAATGTACTTATAAAATGTACAGTTATTTAAAAAAAGCTTATAATTATAATTACATTTTTTCTTTTCTTTTCTTTAAGCTGGAAATAACAAGTGAAGCTGGGAAAGAACTGTAAACAATGCAGAGTTTTTGAGTTTTACCTTTCAGTTGTGGAATCTACAATTTGGGCAAGTTAAACATGCAAATTAAATTATAAAACTTTCCATGTTAGTTTTTTTAATGAAATGGGTTTTTTAAATCTCAGTTGATAAAAGTAAATGCTCAAAGTATCTTTTAAAATAACTTTATTAAATGTTGTTATTTAGCAGTGATTAAATACTGAATCATATTATGCCAAAACCAAGATGTCCTTCAAGAGATGATGGATAAATAAATATGGTATATTCACACAATGAGATATTAGTCACTCATAAAAAGGAGCAAGCTCTCAAGATATAAGAAGATATACACGCACTTTAAATGAATATTGATAAGTGAATGAAGCTAATCTGAAAAAGCTACATAATGTATGATTCCAATTAGTTGGCATTCTATAAAAGGCAAAAATATAGAGGTGGTAAAAAGATCAGTGGTTGTCAAAGGTTGAGAAGAAAGAGAAGATTAAATAGGTGAAACAGGAAATTTTTAGGACAACAAAACCATAAAACCTTTTGAATTTTATAGCACAAATAATGAAACTTGAAGTGAATTAAAAAAAATAAGTCATTTCGGGGATAAATATTCATGGGGAGGTTTTGTGTGGATATAAGTTTTCAAATCAGTTGAGTAAATACCTAGAAGCATGCTTACTTGATCATATGGTTAAACTATGTTTAGCTTTGTTAACAATCTTTGTTAGTTTTCCAAAGTAACTACTATGCAATGTGCCCCAAAGGGCTATGTGTTAAAGGATTGAACTCCAAATGGTGACACTATTGGGAAGTGGTGAAAACTTTAAGGCATGGGACAAAGTAGAAGTTTGGCCACTGGTGACAAGGCCCCTTCCAGTCTTTCTTTTTGCTTCCTGGATGCCATGCTGTGAACAGGTGTCCTCTGCCATGTGCTCCTGCTATCATGTGCTGTGTTGTGTGTTCTTCAGAGCCATAGGGCCAATGATCATGGACTGGAACAGTATGAAGGATCCTCAGACGAATGGGAATGATCCTACCATATGATCCAGCGATCCCTCTACTGGGTATCTACCCAAAAGAAAGGAAACCAAACTATCAGACCAACGCATGTGTATCTATGTTTATAGCTGCACAGTTTACAATTGCCAAACTATGGAACCAGCCAAGATGTCCAACAACAGA